>PUQB01000385.1:0-141579 GCA_003024785.1 Selaginella tamariscina
TAAGAATCAAATTAAATGTAAAATAAATAAATAAAGAGATTACATACAAGGCGCCTATGGAGGGACATGTATGATCATGCCCCATAGTTTTCTAGAGACCTTTTGTACAAGCTAGAGGAGTTTGATATTTTAAATCTTATGAATAAAATTCACATGCATTATCTCCATCTTGTTTTCATCTCAAAATTGTCTATTAGGACAAAGGATTGGGTCAACTGCAGGAGCTAATCTTAAGTAGGTGACGCTAATCTCACAAAGTGATGAATAATCTTAAGAAGGAGATGTTAATTTCATGAAGTAAATAATAATTTTTAACAAGGATGCTAAACTCGCAAAGTGGTTTTTAATCTCCATAAAGTGAATTGATTTCATGGTTTAGATGTTAATTCATGTAATGGATAATTAATAATCTATCCATGAAGTATATGATAATGAATAGTAACATAGTGGATTTTAATCTCACAAAGTGGATACTAATCTCACGAAGTGAACACCAACCTCACGTATGTAATTTAAGTTAAAGCAATTGATGTTAATCTGAAAGTGAATACTAATCTCACGACATGGACGATATATCATGTAGTGGACTTCAATTTCATGAAGTGTACATTTATCTCAGGGATTGGATTAGGAGAAAGGGATTGGTGTCGAAGTACCAGAGGTGATGATGATAAGTTATGGATTTGTAGTGACATGAGAATTGCATATGAGGAAGTGGATGCATTGGTTCCAAATAAAGCTATAGCTAAAAATAGGACCTTTGGTGGCAATTGGAATTTTAATTTTTGTAAGAATAAAGGTTATCGACAAACTTTGATGCAGAGGCACATTTAGACTTGAAAAAAAAAGCACAGAATTGAGATGTTAACATTTAATTATGCAAACATGTGTTTGCCAATTACTTTCTAGAATGCAAAGTTAATTATAGCATCGTCTACAACAAGCATAACAGGAAAAAACGCAAAACAAAAGAGATGCACAATGTTGATTCAGACAATAAGCTCTTAACAGTCGCTATCATGGCAGACCAATTGAAAGCAATGTTGAAGCTGTTGGTTCAGTAAGCATGAATGATTTAAGACAAAGGATTGCAATATTGGAGGAGTGGGAGCAATTAAATGAAGAGCATAACAGGAGTGATACTCAAAATGAAAACATAGGATCTCGCATCCCGATTCTGTCCAAGGAGGGTCTATTGATAATGAGATTTACAATGACTTTGTCAGTTGGGAGAATTCAAGAAGAACAAAACGACAAACAATTACTTCAAAAAATGAAACTATGAGGTATGTTATTTTTTCCACAGGGTGGACTACAGTGACATCACCAAAGAGGTAAAAATCATGAATATTACTCTAAAAACCCCAATTGAGTGCAGCGTAGATGTTCCATGGGGAACATTTGGGTTTGATTGGAAGGAAAACATAATCAACACATTATTGCAATGGCTACAACAACTACATTTGCAATCAAGAAAAACGTCATCATGAAAGGGGGTTGAGTTATGAAGGCTAATGGATACACCCCTGAATAACATGCCAAGAAAGAGCTTCAATTCATGCGAGCTAGCATATAATTCATACTTCACTCCCTGGTCTAGCATGCTGAGAAGGAGTGCTAGTACATGTCTCATCCTAAAAACACAAACGAGCAGTAACCAACCCTCAACAAAAGGCATATTGGGACATGATATAAAAGAAAAATGAAGAGTTGGATGCCTATATAGTGACTCAGTTGACTAGGGAAGGCAAAGAAGATGCATAATAAGACTATTTAGAATCATGTGTAATGTGTCTAGTATTTTTCGCAATATAAACCATGAACTATATTCTCCTTTGTGCAAGCTCCATTAAGGAGGGAGCAATAATAAGTATGAATAAATGTACTTTATAATACATATTAAGTGTATATATGTATGTATAAACCCCATTGTTTATGTTGCATATCTAGTGATAAAACAAACCTCATTCTTTGTGTACAAACCAACCCCATTGTCTATGTTTTATATCTAGTGATGAAAAATTTCATCTTTTGTATATATATTTACCATGCATTTGTAATTGGAAAGGTTGTCAAGCATGTTTTATACAGAAGTTGCATATGTGAAGGCTTATGATGCTACACCCCTAAACCCACAACTAAAGCCTATATATGAACAACATCAGTTTTGAGTTTCATGCTCACTTCTTTTGAGACATGAGTATGATTTGCATACATTCATTCTCTTTAACTTTTTCATGGTTAAGACACACTACTAGTTTCTGTATATAAACTTAACACACTTTAAATTTTTTTTAAAATAAGACATGGGAAGAAAGAACTAATAAATTCTTTTACGTGCATGTGGATGAATTCAAAGAGTCTAAGTATAAAGAATTTGTTATTATATATGAGGTCATAGAATACTTGGGCATGCATTATGAAGAACCAATTCTTTACTCCTAAATGCTTCAAAATCTACAATCCACAAGAAAATAAATTAACCAATATAAACAATGTAGGCAACAACCATGCATATACTTATGTTGCTAGCATTTGTAAACAATGATGTAATTGATGTTTTAACATTTTTAATTAATAATTAAGTCAAGTTGAGAAGAAAAACGTGGCCACTATGATGAGAGGCATTATAAACATTGGTAAACACTTTAAAGTCTATTAATAATGCAAACAAGTGATAAATGTGATGTCATTTTCATTAAATTTCTTTAAATATAGGTTGTTTATTTTTAGTTTGAATTTAAAGAATTTATTTATTTGTTTTTGTGACACATGGGGTTTCTTTGTGAGGTTAAATTATCGCTTCATGGACTAGAGTCACTTTATCAGCTTGGAGTCTCACTCCACCGATTTTGAGCCACTCGTGATCTTAAACTATGGGTTTCGAGTCTCACTCCATGGTCTTGGAGCCACTTATTTTCTCAAATTGTGGACTTGGAGGCTCACCTTCTAGGGCTTCATGGGGCAAGACCCTCACTTCATGGGCATCAAGTCACACTTTGTGGGTCGAGTCTCTTTTCATGGTCTAAGAGGCTTACTTCATGTGCTTGGGGTCTCACCTATGGGGTATGACCCTCACTCTATTGGACATCAACCTCATTACGTGTGAGGGAATCACACATCGGGCTTTTGGCTCACTATGTGAGGCATAACTCTCACTTCATGAGCTTTAGAGACTCACTTTGTGAGTATTGAAGCCTCACTTCGTAAGCTTAGTGCTTCATTTTGTAAGCTTGGTGCTTCATTTTGTAAGGAAAGAGTCTTCTTTCATGGGCTTGGTGCTTCTTTTCTTCGTGACTTTGTTACCTTAATTTGCAGTATTATTGCTTCACATTGTAGGGCTTGTTCCATGGCCCTCACTTTGTGAGGCATGGGTCTCACTTCATGAGACATAATGAAATCTCACTTCGTAGGGTTGGTAGCATAGTTTTACTATGACTCCTCTTTACTTTGGACGTTGATTGTTGTTATCATTATGTGATAGACCCCATATGTAATAGAAAACAGGTCCATTTAGTGCACTTGGGTATTTGGTGATGGTCTGGCCGAGTGTCATTAAGTATTTGCAGAAACTCTTAGAACTTACCTTTTAAAAAATCCACCCCATTTTGACATCCCAATTAAGTTTTTGGTTAAGTTTAAATGAGTTCAGCATGTTAAATAGGCCCACCCCATCGGAGTAGGGTTTAGGGGTAAGAGTTAGGTTTAAGATAAGCTCATCTCTTTAACTAAGGGACTAGCATTTTGTGCCAGCATTTACATATATACGAAAATTGGGGGAGCTCCATCACATAAATAAGTAGGGTATATGTAAGAAAGTTCTTCGGTTATGAATGAGTTCGTTACTCTTCTACTGGTGCAAGCTTAGCTTGTGTTGTTAAGGCACAACCCTCTGTTGTGCTGCCCTAACTTTCAATTGATAGGGGTACATCCCACCTTCGGGCAGCCTACCCTTAACATTGGCGAATCCATAATTGGAAGGTCTTGTCAGAATGCACTTTCCAAAGGACAAAGGTTGAGGCATGTCTCAGCCTCCTCCTCCATATCAAGCTAAGTGTAACACTCACAACTAAACAAGGCACATTCATGTCTTTGTCCAACTATGGGCATGGGATCTTGGCTAACAAGTTTTGTTACCCAGTTCCTAAGGGTTCATTGAGGTGGCACTTAGGAGCTCCATATCATGAGAGATAGTGTCATATGAAGTTGTGACACTAGGCTAGATGACTCACGATACAATGCTTGAGGCACGCTCTTTGGGGTTGTGTCATGGGTTTGTCGCCAAGGGGTTAGATACTCTAGCAAACAGGCATGTTTGTGTTCGCACTAGGGTGCTAAGCCTTGGGCATCCGCTCAAGGGAGATTAGTCTCATAATTAGGTGTGCTTTGACACACTTGGCTAGGGGGTGTTCTCCTTAGGATCTAAGGGTTGAACAACCTAAACTCATTTTGTGAGACACTCGCAAGGTCATGTACTTAAGGTTATCCAAACCTAACCTTAAGAGTTTGCTTAGTAGAACATTCATGTCCGCTTATGGCGCACACTCATGTCCTCATTAAGTACTACCCCTAGGTCAGGGTATAACTTGGCCATTCAAACCCTTAGGGCTAATCATGGCTTAAAGTACTCGTTGTCGCCCTAAAGGGGTTGTACTCCTAGATGAAGGTGATTTCTCAAGGGGTAAGTGATGATGCCTTAGCTTTGTCACGGAGGTATGTGTAAGGCACATTTCCTTGATGAGGTTCAGACATGAGCCTGTCTAGGTCTATTGGAATAGGATCCTAAGTCTACTCAGGTTATCCTTTAGGATTCAGGGGATAATCATTCTAAGGGACTTAGAGTAGGACTCTAAGTCTTTTGCCTAATTAGGCATCTGAGTCAGACTCTTGGTGTGAGTTTTTACTATGACTCCTCTTTTACTTTGGATGTTGACTGTTGTTACCTACTGAACTATGTTGATAAACCCTAGGTGTAGAAGAAATATACCCTTAGTGTACTTGGGTATCTAGTGATGGTCAGGCCAGGTGTCATCAGATATTTGCAAGAAACTATGGGCGAAGTTAGCACTTCCATCTAGAAAATTCTTACCCTATTTTTTTGTGTCTCGGTTAGGTTTTTGGGTAGTTCCGGTGAGTTTGGCATGTCAAATATGGGTAGAAAGAACCTCTAGGGTTGCCCTAACCCCACGCCCTAAACCCCTCAGGTTAGGGTTTAAGGGTCAATGGGTCATTAATTAACTCACCAAATATATTTTCTTTGAGAATGAGATTTTGTGCCAAATCACTTATGTAAACAGGAAAACAGTGGGGGAGGGGGGCCTCTGTCACATATATTAAGTAGTACATGTAGGAGAGTTCATGGGTTCATGACTGAGTTTGTTACTTTCTGTTGGTGCAAGCTCTAGTTTGTGTTGTTAAGGCACAACCCTCTATTGTGCCGCCTTAACTTCTAGATAGTAGGGGTTTAGGGTAGCCTACCCTTAACATTGGCAAATCCATGACTAGAAGGTCTTGGCAGAATGTATCAAAGGTTGAGGCTTATCTCTAGCCTCCTCCTCCATGTCAAACTAAGAGCGGCACTCACAGCTAAGCAGGGCATGTCCGTGTCCTTGTCCAACTGTGGTCATGGGGTCTTGGTTGACAAGGTTACCTTACCGAGTTTCTGAGGGATAACAAAGGAGTTCTAGAGTTGGCATTGGAGAGCTACATTCATGGCACCTGGTGCAACTCTTGAATCTAAGGGGCTATGGCATGATAGCCCACATCTGGGAAACAATGTCACATGAAGATGTGACACTCGACTAGATGGCACTTAGTACAATGCCTAAGGCAACCTTTTAGGGTTGTTTTCATGGGGTTCACTAAGGGGTTGAATTCTTTAGTAAGCAAGCACACTTATGCTCACATCAGGGTGCTAAGGCTTGGGCATCAACTCAAGGAAGGTTAGGTCTCGTAACTAAGTGTGCTAATGGCACACTTGGTTAGGGGGTGTTCTCCTTGGGATCCAAGGTGAACAACCTAAGCTTATTAGTGGGAGCCTTTCATGAGGCACTTGTGGGGCTGTGTATTTAGGGTTATGCAAACCTAGTCTTGGGAAGTTTACTTAACAAAACATTCGTGTTTGTCTATGGTGCACACTCGTGTCCTCACTAAGTACTAGCCCTAGGACTAAGGTATAACTTCACTCAAACCCTTAGGGGTTCGTGGTTCAGAACACCCCTTGTCACCTTAGAGGGGTTGTACTTACCGATGAGGGTGATTCCTCAAGGGGTAGGTCACAATGCTTTGGCTATGTCACAGGGATATGTGCAAGGCATGTCTCTTTAGTGGGTTGGGCATCTGTCTATCTAGGTCTTCTAGAGTAGGATCCTAAAGTTTACTTAGATTATTTTCTAAGGTTCGGAGGATGATCATTCTAGAGGACTTAGGGTGCGACCTTAAGTCTTGTGCCTATTTGGGCATTTGAGTCAGGCTCTAATGATTGTCTTGAAAGACTTGGCGTTACTCACACAGGGAATTAACATCGAAAGGCCACTTGGCAGTCATGTGTTGCAACGTGTTAACCCTCCGGGTTAAAATTCTGACACTTGGGGTCATCTTGGAAGACTTAACAATGCTCATATAAGATGATAATATCGGATGGCCACTTGGCAGTCTCATGTTGGCACGTGTTGGCCCTTTGGGTTAAAACTTTAACAATTGGTGTTTTATTTCGTATGGATAACAATCATCGATCTCTTTAATACAATAGTCTGACAATTGATGTTTTATGTTATATGGATAACAACCATTAATCTCTTTAATACAATGGTTGGCAAGTGGATAGATTGGGTCTCAACTGAGTACCCCAACGATTCCATAAAGGCGTATTTGAGAAAGTTCCCTCCAGATAAGTGCGATAGCTCTGAAGGTGAATCTGGTTCAATCTCGGAGTCTGAGAACGAACATCAATCAGATATTAGACCGGAAGTTATCTCGAGGAGTACAGAACATTCGCACACTCCAGGACCCATGGAAACATCAATAGAAGATGCAGAAGATCTTGAACCATCTCACAAGCGGCTTAGACCTTCTTCGCCTCATTCAGAAGGTAATAGCGAAGAAGAATTGATAATGAATTGATAGAGTGATGAATAGTTGTAAATGAGTGTAACATAAGGCATTTTTGTATATTTCTTTTATATTTGTACAGAAAATAAATTCTCAAGGATTAATGAAGCTTTTAGTTCAAACATGGGTCACACATTAACAAGGTAAATAATATACCTTGATAATTTTAAGGTCAGCTAATTATCATTTTGCAGATGTAATGAAATAATTGAGAACATGGATTTTCAGCATTGCCATGAGGTAAGAGAGGGGTTTGGCGACAATTTCTTGTGCCACATGTCAGAATGACAGAGTTCATGCAGGAAATGGATAATAATGCAGCTCAAAACATCGTTACCATGGGGGCCACTTCAGTTTTTGCATCATCATTTTTATTGGCTTCAGTTCCGAAATCAATTTCTTCAGCGCATGCAATATCTGAATCTTGTAAGGATGATGTACAATTAAATGATGAAGGGATAGGCAACGAAATAGTGGCAACGGATAAATGTGAAAGGGAGCAAACAAGTGATTTGCAAAGTATTCAAGAGGCAACGCTATCTCATGTTACTCATGGCCATATTGTGTTGTTGGATGTCAATGGTGTTCTGCTTCATCGACAAAGGCCCGAGGATAGAAAAACAGAAATCAAACAAGGAGATTTCATTCCTTGTCATGGTAAATTTCGATATGATATTATTTTTCGTCCAGGGTTGGATCGTCTCTTTCAAAAGCTTAAGGAGATGGGTGCGCTTGTGGGGATTTGGTCATGCATGCAGATTCATAACTTAACACCGCTGTTGAGTTTACTTAAGAAACATTGTAGTGTTGCAGAAGAGGTGATTCGTAAAGATTGGATTTTTGACCAGCGAATGTGTCATAAACCTCTCGAATTTCACAATATAAGAAAGGAAAGCAAGCCATACTTCTTCAAGAATGAAAGAATAATTGGGACTCATGGGGAGATCAGTCGCTTAAGGATAACGAAGAATGCACATATCTTAGTAGTAGACGACTCTCCTCAGAAGGCTATGCTCAACCAAAACATTGCTTGTATTCATCCAATCACTTTCGATCCATATTCTGATACCGATATCATGGATGAGCTAGTGAACTACTTGGATACGTGCCTCAGAAAGAAGAATCTCGAAAATTTTTGTGAGCAGTATCCACCGTATCATACATTTCCTGAAGCTTTTCTTTCTCGTGATATTGAATTTTATAAAATGAAGGATAGCAACCGGGCGCTTTATAATATTATTCTTAAGGAACGTCAGTTTTTAGATGAGCCTTTATGCAGACCTTCTCTTATCACATCTTATGTATTAACAAGGATGGCAACTCCCAATTGCATTCGTGAGAGTGTTAAGTGGTGGCAACAACATCAAGATATTGACCAAAATGATTTGATTAATCCGGAGAGTGATGATTTAGACAAAATGAAAAGATTTCTTTGTATGATAGAAAGAAAGTATTTATAAAAAATTAACATGTTGATAAGAAAATGATTTCATTTGTAATTATGTTTGATAGTATTTCTTCATTATTGTAAACTATTTTTAGAATAATATGAATATTCTAAGATATTTTAGGAATATTCCTTACTAAGTAAGGTTATTGAAGGATTAATTAATTAATTAATTAATATTTAAGGCTTAATTACATATTAATTAAATGATTAATTAATAATTAAAACTTAAGTATTAATTAGTAATTTATTTTATATTCCCATTTTCACGTATCATGCCCACTTTAGTTACAACGTGCATATATGTGAAAATTTTATTTTCTTACTTAATAATATAAAGCTCTTCCATAAGGAATGAGAAATAAGTTTTTAAACTATTATCTCCATTGTTAACCCAAATGCCTTGGTTATGTAAATATATTGTTTTTACTTAATTAGTTAAAATATTATTTTATTTATAGAGAATTGCCACCACACACTTTTGTTATTGCCATTACACCACACCACACACACCAAGGCTGCCACACCACACCACATGGTACACTCTGTTCCATGCCATTTTTGTTGGCGATCTGATTCCAGCGATCGTGATAACCGATAGCTATGCAGCACTGGCTAGTGCCATTATGGTTGTCTTCCTCCAATTGTGTCACCTGCTTTACTTGTGGCACAAGAAAACATGTTAGCAAACTGTAAAAAGCGTGTCAAGATAGACAAAAGATGGAAGGCACTATAAGATAATGAGGCTCATGTATTTGTAAAATAATAAAGCTATGATACGATGTAGTGTGGTAGCAATAGCAAAAATGTGTGGTGGCAATATTAATTCTTTATTTATATGTACATTTGTTTGAGTATACTGCTTAATTACTGTAACAATATACTCAAAAGTACATTTTGCATGTAATATTATGTAAGAATACAATGTATATACATATACACAATATTTTAATGTATTATTATTTTATTATTAAAATTGTTGTTTTATTATTGCATGACACTATATTGTGTATATGTTATCCTATGTATACTCTTTCTTTACTTACAATGGCACATGGTTCAACCACATGCATAATAATAAATATGTATATATACATATATAATTTACATACATACACACACATATATAAGTAAACTTTGTGTAATACTTGCATAATTATGAATTATAACCATTTCCCTACTCCAAAACATTAATATTCTTATAAAATGTAAATATTCGGATAGACACTATATTGGAAATCCTTGTTCTACAGTTTATATTATTGTAAAACGAAGTTAACTAAGCTATTATATATGTGGGATTAAAAACATCTAAGTTTCAGACTTTAGGAACACCGCTTTCTCTTACATAATTATTTGAGGAAGTTAATAAAGATAATTGTATCAAAATTCTCATATTGAAATTTATAATTCGTGTAAAGATATCTATAAGTTTATTTTCATAAACTATTATAATTAAATTCTGAAAACTAAAAATGTTTCTTAGTTTATCTTTGCATTATTAGATAATTTTTTGTACACAAGTTAGCATAAAATTAATGTTCTAAAACATAATTTCCAAGTACAAACTATGATCACAAACAAGAAAGTTTTATAGTTTATCTCAAACACTTTTTAACCTAGTTTATTGTTAGCTATATAAAAAGTAAAAATAAAATAAAAGGCTGATCAATTTCTTATCAGCTATTGTATTTGTATTTCTAGTTAAATACGCATATATTTGCGCGATATTACATATTAAGCATTTACAAAGATATGCACGGTTTCTGCTATTCTTTAATTTTTTTTGTATTTATAAATATATACGTTACAATGTAAATATGATCTCTATACTCATATACACATTACACATTTGAGATATGTAAGCTCTTTCAGATTGTGCTCGGTGGTCATGTCTTTTTCTTTCAAAAGAGTTTTGCAGAGTTGTCTATCGTATTAAAAGTCAATGTCAAGAAGTGTGTGCCTCTCTTGCTCTCTCTCTTTACATATACATGTAGATGCAGTTTTTGTGCTAAATGATAGAAAGAGCCGTTGTCTATAGTCTGCCGCTGTCCGCAATCCAATTTAGGTTAATTGAGCACCTTGCACTGTAGCATATGTGTCACTTGAGCCAACACTGTAGCATGTGCGTCACTTGGCTTACTCCCAACACTCCCTTGTAAGCCAAGTGCTAGCATAAGCCAAGCCTAATCCTGAACAAGAGGAACTTGTCAGGGCCCAATGGCTTAGTGAACATGTCAACGAGCATCTCCTCTATAAGCATGTAGCCAATCCATATTACTCCTGCATCAACTTATTACCACACTAAGGGAACTGAACAAGGATGTGCTTATTATGACCATGAACATTGGGTTCTGGGTCATGGTAATGCTACTCTGGTTGTCACAAAGGAAGGCGGTCTTCACATCCATTTGATGGACTTTCCAGTTCTGAGCATTTGCAAGAGCCAAGATGGTTCAAATGCTTGTCATCTTCGCATGAAACCCTTAGCTACAAGCCAAGCCTTGTAGTGATCATGGGTCATCTTGATTACTCACTTGAAGTCCACGAGTTTGTGACCATGTGGGGCATTGCAAATTTCAAACTCGTGATTCTCAAGAAGAGAATCCATTTCATCTTAGATGACCATTCACCAAAACTAGGAATTAGGGTCACGCACAACTTCCTCATACGTCCATGGAATGTTCTCATCCCACAATTCAGCTTCGTCATCAAGCAGAGATGTGGCATCCTCCAAAACTTTCCAAGATGGCCTTCGCATGCGTGGTCCATCAAGAATCTCAATAGGGTTAGGCATGCCCCTGTGACACATAGGTGGAACTGCTACAGGTTTGTCAAGTGGTAGTGCATGAACTAGAGCATCTCCTCCTTCGACGTTGTGCTCAGGCCTAGCATCATCTCCACCAAATTGAGCTCCCCCGCTATCATCATAGTCCCATAATCTAAACGAAATGACAAGTACAAGAAGGTCATCATTGATGAACTGCGTAGATGTTGATTGCTTTGTGTCACGAGTAAAATCATCTTCAATAAAGATGACATCGGTCCTAACGAGGGTGGCTTTGGTGATGGGATCCCAAAGCTTATACCCTTTGCAATTGTGTTCCCCATCGCTAGCATATTTAACAAACACAAATCTCTTACTCTCTAGGTCCAGCTTCTTACAAAGTTGATTTGGAATATGGGCATATGCCGCACAACCAAATACACTTAGATGAGAAACATCTGCTTTCTTCCCAGACCACACTTCCTCGGGAGTTTTCTCTTTGAGTGCCACGATAGGCAAGTGATTCTGTACATGAAGTGCCATGGCAATTGTCTCTTGCCAAAATTCTTTATCCAACTTGGCACCAAGTAGTAAGTTGCGAGCTGCATTAATAAGCGTCTGATTCTTCCGTCCCACAACTCCATTTTGCTGTGGAGTATAACACGCAGTGACTTTGTGCTAGATTCTATTCGCACGACCAAAGTCATGAAGGGCATTGTTGAGGTACTCCTTGTCTCCATCAGTCCTCAATGCCTTAATTTTCAACTCGATCTGGGTGGCCTTATAGTGCTTAAAGGCCTCAATAGCTTCATCCTTCCCCCACAAAAAGAAGATGCAAGTTTTGCAGTTGAAATTGTCAATGAGAGTCATGAAGTACTTCTCGTTGAAGTGACTAGGTATGTTCACACAAATCCAAGTGTATCAGCTCAAGTGGCTTGCTAACTTGCCATTTGGATGAGACAAAATTTTGACGATGTTGTTTGCCCAACACACAAGACTCGCAAAAACTTTACATGACTTTTCTTTCAAGGTTTAAGCATGTCTTTTGCAATCATCTCTTACAGTCCCTTGTAATTTGCATGTCCAAAACGACAATGTCAAATATAAGCTTTGTCATTCTTGTCGAGTGGCACATGCTCAACATTTGTCACTTGCTAGATATGAGGTGACACATCATAAAGATTCCCTCGATGCCGCCCACATAACAACCTCTTTCTAGTCATGTTGAAACCGATTTCGTCCATGAAGAGCACTTCATCACCATCGAAGACAACAATTACATCACTATTGCACACTTTGACAACAGACATCAAGTTTTGTCACAAGCCAGGAACATGCATTGCATCCAAGAATATAATTTCACTTCTATCTTTGAGAACAAAGTGAAAGTTACCAATGCCTTGGATGTCATCCCTTAAAACTACTCCTTTCTATCCCTTCACCAGCGTATATTGCCCAAACATGAATTTATTCTTAGTATGAGGTTGGTGCATCCGGAGTCTAGGACCAATGGCTGTCCACTTTGTGCCGCCTCTACATTGTGACTCTCTTCTTCAACTTCCTCACATGGTTCCTCCTGCGGCTCACTCTGGTTTGATGTGGCAGTGTTGTCGCAATCTCAAGCCCAATGCCTAATCTCCCAACACAACTTGCACTGGTCATGGCAGATGCGCCTTGCATCCTCTCTTCCCATGCTCCAACTGCATGTCGAGTTCAAGCAAGCAATGGCACAACCTCCACCTCCATGGTTCCTTTGACCAACTTGGCCTGCAGGGCCTTGCACCACATTCCTAGTCCCTTCAACCAGCCCAGAAGCTAGTTCCCTCGACTGGCTTGACTCCCGAGCATTGTGTTACGTCCTTGTCATCCATTCCCTTCTACTAAAGCCCTCACTGGCTCTCTTTTGGCATACATGGTGCAATAAACCTCATTTCACTACTCATAGCATAGCAATGTTGATATAGCTCCATCAAAGGTTAAGTTGCCCTCTCTCATCATCTCCTCTACACAGCCTTGGCAATGACTTGTAGAGCTAAATCTTTTACATTGAGTTTGGCACTTTGTGCTCTTTTCCATGTGCAGGTAAGTTTGAAAAGAGCTTGCTCAGCATCTGAGGGTGTGCTTGCATATCCCCACCATCCTCGTACATGCATGCTGCAAGCTGGGAGTGAATCTGCATCACTTCTATGTCGGAATGCTTATTATACTCATCATTGAGCCATTTTCAGATCTTCACAACATCATTAGTGTTGGCCTTGAGCAAAATTTCATGGCTTAGGAAGGTACCATTGGCTCTTGAGCTTCCAATTCCTTATAGTCTTCTGGTGCTCGAGCCCATTGCCAAGCTCCTATGGCTCTGAATCATTGCTGTCAAAAACCCCATATACACCTTGATACTTCATGTGCATTCTACTCTATAGATTACCTTGTTCGAACCTGCTCTGATACCGTGATAGAAAGAGTCGTTGTCCATAGTTCACCAGTATCCACAATCCAATTTAGGTTAACCGAACAGCTTAGTGTGGGGTCCCATTGACCCAGTGTTTCGCGATTTAGTGCCAGGTGGAGCTGACTCAGTAGTGACATGGACAAACAGGTCGCAATATAGTGCATTGTATTCCACTCCGGTAACAATGTCCATTCGCAATATATCGCAAAACAAAATTACTGGCTGTTCCAGTTTCTAGTAAACCTTTTTCATATTTATTACATTATTAATTATACTAAAAAGTTGTGCACTTGCCCACCAAAATTTAAAATATGCTCTGTTAATTTAGGGTTCTTCGAAATGGCTTCGCTTGATCTCAATTTAACATGCAATTTCAATGTTCAAAAACAACAACCATCAATGGAACAAGAAACCAATGATGTTGTAGATTTAAATTGGGATAAAGATTAGGTATATTGATTATATACTCAAATATTTAATTTTCTATTTAATGTTCTATAGACTCCTAATCCTACTTCATTGGAGGACGACTCTGGATGCTGGACAACTATAGAGGCCCTCATTTTGGTGCAAGCAAAGAGAGAGCTACTGGAATCACAGCAGCATGCCACAGCCATTAAAGAATTAAAGGCAAATGAGATGAAAATGATGAGTACAAGAAAACAGTGGAAATTTATTGAAGAGTTCTATAGTAGCCACAATCTCCATAAAAAGATAGATGCTCTCAAGTCTAAATGGACCAGGATACAAAAACACTTCAAACTTATTCATGATTGGGAAAAGAAACCCAAATCAGGTTTCCCATCTTATTGGATCATGGATAAAAAAATTAAGAGGTAACTAAAACTTCCACGAAAATACAACAAAGAAGTTTATTATGCTACAAAGGATCGTCAACTCTAGATGCTGGAGCAACCCAGGCAAACACAAGTATTCTAGAAACACTAACAATTCCTAACGACGGCAAGTATTTTTTTATTATATATATTCTAAGTATGTATGTTCTGTGTGTGTTCGCATATGAGATATATATACACAATGAAGTATATTCACAAACTTTTAAAAACATCATTTGATTAACAATTTATATGAATATATATATATTTTCTACCTTACCATATAGACATTTATGTTTGAATTGTAACTTACAAAAGAAAACATTGTGTTATATGTATTACAGAAAAATGTTTAAATTTTTAATCAAATTAATACGAAATAATACTACACATCCTACATTAGTAGGATCCTTATTAGTCACACAGTAACTAGGTAAGTATAGATTATAAAACAGACTTATAATAGTTCTCCTAGACAATTCTATAGTCTACAGATACATACCTATATATATTACATATATGCATATGTATATTGAGATGTATATATGTATTTATGTTCAGTGTATCATATATATGTACAGATAGTACTTTGAATTTATTGTGTACTATATTGTGTAGCAAGTACCTAAAAATTTAATATATTTTTATTAATACGTATTATGTATACCTATAGATGTATATATTATAATTAGTAAAAGGTAATTAATAGTTCATATAAGTATTATGTAGATAATACAACTATCATAAATTTATAAAAACTTAAAGATATAAAACTATATACCAGTATACATACACAGAGGTTCACTGTATGTTTGTGTACGAGAGAGAGAGCATGAACACACATACATAAAGATACACATCAGATGAACCTCTGGTATTCACTAAAATTCTAATAATTCACTTAATAATAATATATCAAATTGTGTATTAACCTTTTGTTATAGGAGATGACTCAGAGGATGAAGCCCATGATACGGACAACATTCATAAGCCTGGACGTAGTTTGGGGGATGAAAAAGGTATACACTATTTATATATATTACTTATGAATAATATAAATATGTTGATTATACATCTCTCTAACAATTTTTAAAGGTATTGGGGAGAGTAAACATTCAAAGGACCCAAAGAAAAGTTTCGTAGATCACTTGGGCAAGGAAAAAGGTATTTAGGTTTTTTAAGCTTGTCTATAACTTTAAATATGTTTACTCCAGAAACAATGCCAACGGAGAGTGCACCCAAGGTCACAGGGAAACATCGTTGTTCGCCAAAGGAGAAGGGACTCATGGATTTATCTGATAAGCTAGATAAGATTGCAAAGATCCAGTTGGAGTGTGTTGAGAAGATGGAAAAGGGTAGAAATGAATGTTTTATAATGGCACAAGAGACACAAAAGATAATTGGACTTGGATTTACTAATGCTCTTGCTGAAGTGGCAAAGGCAGTTAGTAAATTAGTGATAAACTATAAAACATTATTAAACTCTTGTCCTTTGTGAACCATATTGCAAGAAGTAGTTTTTCAGCTTGTCTCTGTTGTCCAACCCCATTTGAACACTAAGTTGTGAAGGTATCAATATATATTTTGCATCGTGATTTTCAATATCTTCTTCATCTCCTTCCATCCAGTCTTTTGAATCAATCATGATGTTGTGAAGGATACAACATGCTATAATGGTTCTAGATAAAACATTCTTGTTTGGTTGATAAATTTTTCTATCCAAAATCTCCAAGTCCTTTTCAGAAATCCAAAAGCATACTCAACTCTCATCCATGTTGATGATAAACCATGATTAAAGTTATATGTATCAGCAGATACCCATGAACATATGGACGTATTAACCAAGGTAATACTAGGTAACCAGCATCACCAATGATATACTTAGATATTTCATAATCTTCGATACACATAACAGGCCCATTCAAGCGGCATCCTTCACAAACAAGCTTAAACAAACCTGATTGTCTCAAAGTTCAAAAATCATGCACCCTTCCGGGTACTCCGGTATATGTCAAGCCACGATCCAGGAACCAGGAAGCAAGTAGGATTCCAGGGGCAGGAAGGCTTGACTCAGGAACAGGACGGATCCAGGATCAAGATAGGATCCGGGAACAAGATAGAAGAATAGGAACTGGGACCTTAGGAATCAGGAGTAGGACAGGATTCAGGAGCGAGACAAGAACAGGACAGGATTCAGGAGCAAGACAGGAACCGGATAGGATTCAGGAGTAGGACAAGAGCAGGAGGCAAAGGAGCAAGACAAGACAAGAGCAAGACAAGAACAAGAATGATCGTAGAAAGACTGGTGTTGATAGTAACTGATTGTACAACAATTAGGTCGGAGCTTTTATGCTCACAACTCCAAGCTAATCTAGTCATGAGTCTAATCTAATCATGAGCTAATAATAGTGTCCCTTATCCTCTAGGCATATCCTGTAGCATATCCTATAGGCATATCCTATAGGAATATCCTATAGGTATATCCTGTAGGAATATCCTGCAGGCATATCCTGTAACCCGTATCATGTATCCGAAATCCTGCATCCTGTATCCTGTATCCGAAATCCTGTATCCTGTATCGGGTTGTGACAGCACCTCCTCCCTAAGGACGAGTTCCACGAGTCTTAGGACCTGGTTTAGCAGGATAATGCCGATGGAAGGCAGCAACTTTGGAAGAAGCATGGAGTAAGTTGGATGCAGGTTCCCAAGTGCGATCGGTAGGCAAATAACCTTTCCAATCCACCAAGTATTGAAGTTGGCGGCGATGAAGACGAGAATCAAGGATGGCTGCAACTTCTACTCAGGTTCACCAGCAATGACCACAGGAGGGGGAGGAGAAGAAGCACGACCAGGAAGAGAAGAAGGATGATACGGCTCCAACAAGGAGGTGTGAAACACAGGATGAAGTTTCACCGTGGATGGTAACTCGAGTCGGAAAGCTACAGGATTTACCTCCGCCACGATCCTGTAAGGGCCCAATCGTTGAAAATCCAACTTAGAAGAAGGCCTGTTGGTGCGAATGTGTCGACGAAGAAGCCACACGAGATCACCAATCTTGTATGCAGGTGCCGGTGACGGTGAGCATCAGCATGATGCTTGTACCGTTCCTGTGCCTGCTGAAGATGAACCTGGAGATCATCCTGTACCTGCGAAGATGCTGAGACGATCCTGTACTGCAGGAGCGGAAGAAGAGCAAGAGGAGCAAAGTCAAAACGTGGATGGTGGCCTGTAAGAGCAAAGAAAGGTGTCTGGCCTGTAGATGCGTGAATGGAGTTGTTGTAGGCAAACTCCGCCATAGGAAGAAGGTCCAACCAGTTATCCTGTTGGTAACTGATGAAGCAACGAAGATATTGCTCCAAGGTCTGAATTGTGCGTTCTGACTGCCCATCAGTTTGCGGGTGATATCCTGAAGAAAGATCCGCTTTAACCTGTAGACTCCGAAGAAGCTCTCGCCAAAACTTGGACATGAATTGTGGACCTCGATCGGAAACAATGCTCTCAGGAAGACCATGATGTCGGAACACCTCACGGATCACCAACTCGGCAGTTGTCTGACCTGTAGCTGTCTTGTTGCAGGGTAGGAAATGAGCCTGCTTGGTGAAACGGTCAACCACCACAAGAACTGCATCGAATCCACGAGAAGGAGGAAGATCTGTGAGGAAATCCATAGAAATGGATCTCCAAGGAGCAGAAGGAACAGGAAGAGGACGAAGAAGACCAGAGGTGCATGACGGGCATCTTCGACCTGTTGCAGGTGTCACAACTCCGTACAAACCTTTCCACAAAACCCGCAACCCAGGCCACCAATAGTTGCGAGTCACCAACTCAACTGTCTTGGCCACACCAAAATGTCCTGTAGCCGGGGTATCATGACAATCCTGTACCACACGAGTCCTGCAAACACCAACAGGAACGTACAGGAGACCTTCCCGGTACAGGAGTCCATCCTGTATGGTGAACAGGTTGTAGTCTGGACGGGAACTGGAGGAAGAGGAACTTGCAACGTCAGGATGAATGTGTGAGAACACATTCTTTGCCAAGTCGTCTGTAGCCAACTGCGAACGGACGTCCTGTAGGAGTGTTGAATTTGCTGGAGCCTGATGAACCTGCAGTGCCGCAAGCCGGAATCGATCAGGACCCAACAACACTTGCCTTTGACAGTCAAATGCAGGATCGCCCGGGCTTGGTGCAAGGTAAGAGCGCCTAGACAATGCGTCCGCCTTGCCATTCCGAAAACCGGGCCTGTAGACGATGACGAAGTCAAAACGTGATAGGAACTCCGCCCACCTAGCCTGTCGCCGACTGAGAACTCGAGCCGTTTGAAAGTACTCCAGGTTCTTGTGATCCGTAAGAACTTGTACAGGATGTGCAGCACCTTCCAGGAAATGCCGCCACTCCTCAAACGAATCCACAATGGCCTTGAGTTCCTTGTCATGAATCTCGTAATTGATCTCCGCCGACAGGAACTTACGAGAGTGAAAAGCTACAGGATGAAGCAACTTGTCCTCTCCAACTTGCGATAGGACGGATCCTACTGCAAAATCCGAGGCATCTGCTTCAACGAAGAAAGGACGAGAAGGATCAGGATGTGCTAAAATCGGAGCTGTCGTGAAGGTGTCCTTGAGTGTTGTGAATGCATGTTCCGCCTTGTCGGACCAAGAGAAAACCTCTGTGCGCTTGGTGAGTTCCGTGAGTGGAAGTACACGCTTGGAGAAGTCCTGTATGAACGCCTGTAGAAGTTTGCAAAGCCAAGGAAACATTGTACATCTCGTACAGACTTGGGCCTCTCCCACTCCACGATGGTCTTCACCTTGTGCATGTCCATGGAAACGCCAGCAGGAGAGACGATGTAGCCCAAGAACTCCACAGAATCCCTATCGAAAAAACACTTCTCCAACTTCGCATACAGCCATGCTCGCGAAGCCGCTGTAGAACCAATCGTACATGCTTGTCATGTGCCGCCTGGTCCTTGGAGAAAATCAAAATGTCGTCGAGGTAGATCACCACAAACTGGTCCAAGAAGTCACGAAAGATGTCGTTCACCATGTGTTGGAACACGGCTGGGGCATTGGTAAGGCCGAAAGGCATCACCGTGTACTCGAAGTGTCCATACCTTGTACGAAAGGCAGTCTTCCACTCATCGCCGGACGAATCCGTACAAGGTTGTAGGCCCCTCGTAAGTCGATCTTCGTGAACACCTTTGCTCCTCGCAGCCGATCGAGAAGTTCCGGGATCAATGGCAACGGGTACCGATTCCGAATGGTAACTTGATTCAAACCCCTGTAGTCCACAACCAAACGTAAGCTCCCATCCTTCTTCTTGACAAAGAAGATAGGCGCTCCTGCAGGGGACTTTGAGTGACGAATGAAGCCGGATGCCAAGTTGTCCTCGATGTACTGGCGAAGAACCTCCAACTCTGTGGGTGACAATGCGTAAATCGGTCCGAACGGTGGAGTCTTTCCTTCTGCAAGATCAATAGGACAGTCGTAGGACCTGTGAACAGGAAGAACTGTAGCCTTGTGCTTGTCAAAAACGTCCTTAAAGTCGTGGTACTTGGATGGTAGAGAAGAAGGAGGAGAAGGAGAAGGAGTAGGCGAAGGAGATTGAAAAACAGGAGAGTCAGACACAGGAAAGGTAGAAGAGGACGTAGGAGTTACTTGAAAGGCAAAAAGGTGGAAAGGAGCAGGATCAGTGGTAAGTTCATGCATGGTAGTGGTAAGAACTCGGAGAGGAGCAGGAGGGAGCTGTGACTGAAAAAGAGGAAGGATCTTGGGGGTGGAACAGAGCAGAGTAACAAAAGGAGGCAGGATTGGGAGAAACCTGTGTGGATGTTGACGAGTGTACAGGATTGGAAGAATCCTGTACAGAAGTCCGTGGTTGCACAGGAGTGAGGAAGCCTGTGAGTGTGCTGACGAACCAACAGGAGGTGGATCCTGTTGAGGAGGAACCTTCGACACTGATACAGGATTGGAAGAACCCTGTACAGGAATCCGCAAACTTACAGGAGTGGAGAGCCTGCGGATGTGCTGAGGAACTGACATGAGGTGAATCCTGTCGAGGAGGAGTCTTCAACACTGGTACAGGAACAGGCACGGTCAATCCTGTAGCTTGTACTGCCTCAGACACCAAGGATGTATCCTGCACGCAGGAAGGTACAGGATTGATCCTGGCTGCTGGAGAGGAAAACGTGAGCGTCCTAGACCTCCAGTCGATCTGCGGATTTGCAACAACGAACCATGGCATGCCAAAAATGATGGGAGTCGACCGAGTCTTGATCAAGTTGAAGGAAATCGAACAGTTGAATGCACCATGATTGCAAGAGAGAGGTGTGGTAGCGTGGGTAACTGCGCCAGAAGCAATCAAACGACCATCGGCCACCTCTACAGGAACTGCACGCTTCAACTTCACCACCGGAATGCCATGCTGAGCTGCAAAAGTGTCATCCATGAAACATGCATTTGCACCAGTGTCTAACAGGGCAAACTCCTTGAGCTCTCGATTATTGAGGCGAATGTGTACAGGAAACTTGAGTGATGGAATGGTATGAGCAGCACCAATGGAGCCTGCACCTACGTCCAACTTCGCGGCTCCTAGACGAAGTGGACATTGAAGTTTTCCGACTGAACTTCAGCTTCGGCTTCACGCGTCTTGAACTTCTGGCTTTATTAGGACATTCCGCCACCTTGTGTCCTGCTGCACCACAATACAAGCATAGGTTCTCACCCGACGACGTTGCTTCTCAGCAGTTGAAAGTGGGCCACGCTTGGATTTGTTAACCTCCATAGGAACTGCTCCAGAAGGTGTCGTAGGAACATGTGCTACGGCTACAGGATTCGTTGGCAGGAACTGCTGACGGAATTTTTCCTGACGGCGCTCGAACAAACGGTTGTCGCAGCGAACGGCCTGTTGCATGATCTCCGCTAACGTTTGAGCATCCGGTAATGTAAGGAGAAGGTCCTTCACATCATCCCTCAGCCCAAAACGAAAGTGTTCGATCAACGCAGTCTCGTCCCATGGAATGTTTGTGCACAATTGCTGGAATTCGGATGCATAAACTGAAGCTGGTCTGGATCCTTGTGTGAGCCTCCGTAACTTGGTGCATGCAGAACGGTACTTATCAGGATCTCCAAAACAGGCTTCAAAGGCAGCCACGAAACCTTCAAAGTCTTCCATCAATGGGTCGTCACGCTCCAGCAAGGGAGCAACCCAAGCTCGTGGAGATCCACTTAGTAAGGATGCCAAAAGGCCAACCTTTTGTGCATCCGTCGAGTAGCGGCGTGGTTGCATGCGGATCAAGAGCCGGATCTGATTCAGGAAACCTTGGAAATCGGCACGGTTGCCACTGAACTTCTCTGGCATGCTGATCTTCGGCTCCGGAGAAAAGTTCGATGAAGAAGGAACCACCGATGCCTGAGAGAGAGCCTGCGCAGCAGCCTTGGAGGATGCATCAGCAGCTGCATGTGCCGCATGGGTGGAGCCTTGCAGATCGGTGACCACTTGGCGCAAAGTGGCCAGCTCATGAAGCAACATTTGGTGCTCGCGTTGAAAGTGCTCAAAATCAGCCATGATCTTATGAAAGAAAGAAAGGAGAAAAACGAAGGAAAAGAATCAAGGAAAAAAAATAGGGAAACGAAGAGCTATGAAAGCAGTTACTATCAAACTGTCAAGCCACGATCCAGGAACCAGGAAGCATAGGATTCCAGGGAACAGGAAGGCTTGACTCAGGAACAGGACGATCCAGGATCAGGATAGGATCCGGAGCAAGAATAGCAGGAACTGGACCAGGATCAGGAGTAGGACAGGATCAGGAGCGAGACAAGAACAGGACAGGATCAGGAGCAAGACAGGAACCGATAGGATCCAGGAGCAAGACAGAGCAGGAGGCAAAGGAAGACAAGACAAGAGCAAGACAAGAAAAATGATCGTAGAAAGACTGGTGTTGATAGTAACTGATTGTACAACAATTAGGTCGGAGCTTTTATGCTCACAACTCCAAGCTAATCTAGTCATGAGTCTAATCTAATGAGCTAAGAATAGTGTCCCTTATCCTCTAGGCATATCCTGTAGCATATCCTATAGGCATATCCTATAGGAATATCCTATAGGTATATCCTGTAGGAATATCCTGCAGGCATATCCTGTAACCCGTATCCTGTATCCGAAATCCTGCATCCTGTATCCTGTATCCGAAATCCTGTATCCTGTATCGGGTTGTGACAGTAACACATCAATGAATCGACCTTGATCATTAACAACCATGTGTTACCATAGAATAGTTACTTTTCCAGTCATACCAATCTGTTGCAGCTTCGTGAGGGGGAAGTTCGATTTTAATATGTGTTGCATCTATAATTCCATAGCAATTTGGAAAGCCACACTGAAGAAAGCATTCTTCATACGTATCATTTCCTCACCCTTAGGACATTTCAAATGTATGTTGCAAGCGTTATTTATTAAAGCTTGCACAAACTTTCTTACAATTCTGCTGGCTGTAGACTTTCCAACCCCAAAAGCTCTGATATAATATAAAACGGTGTGCCAGTAGAAAGCCTGTGTAGAGAAAGAGCAACTGGAATGTGACGTCCGGTTATATTCTAAACGAGGAGTATATGTGGTCAAATCTGATTTAAGAAGACCCTAATATAATGAAATGTTGTGATAGAAACTCGGAAAACCTCCTTGAACTAACTAGATCGTGTTGAATAACATAAGTACTGAAGTAATCCCACCAATGACACGATCTTGATCTAATATACCATCCATAGGTTGTGGATTTCTATTGTGACTTTGAATGTGGTTTGAAACTATTATTAAGAAATATTTAAGTTATCTATGTAATAATCTTCTTCGTCATTTTCATTTATAAAAATACCTCTCAAAATTTGCTGAGTTAAAAGGATAATAAGAATTGTAGCTTGAATTAACATCATCAATAGTTGAGTTCTCATTTTCCTGGTTCTGCAAACAAGATAAAAATGACCATGGCCATAAATCAATTATGGCCATATGTAACTCGTAACCAATTTAATAATTTAATTTAAATTAATTAAATACCCTTAATTAAATATTGACGTGGTAAAGACTAAATACCGTTGATTGGCAATCTAAATACTGTAACGAGAACTAGAGCTTACGCTGTAACATACTAGTCACTTCAGCCAACACTGTAGCATGTGTGTCACCCAACACTAAATAAAAACCAACTCATTAATAGTTGATAATAAATGATTCTTTGTCATAAACAGATATAACTAGAAGATGTATAATATTCAAATGAGTAATACACTACTATTTAAGTTTTATAAAAAATTTAGAAATATATTAACACTTATTGGTAGCATTAGATAAGAGTTAATTGTTTATCAATTTAATTTCAGAAGATGGTGTCAATATATAATATTCACCTTATGTAGTATTAATAAATAATATATTATCTGTACGGCAAGTCACGGTTGGAATCTCAGATACCATTAAAAACAATTACGTTTATATTATGTAATATATTGTTTTCAAATTATCTGATTGATGCCCATTTTCATGTGAAGGACTAAATTACTCCTGTATATCGGATGAATATGTTGACATTTTCACACACACACACACACACTACAATAGAAAATTAAGCTATCTCAAACAAGTAAATATGTATACACGTTTATCATGTGACGCATACAGACGCCCCTGCATACTAAGTACATAATCGTACGCAATTATGTATACGTACATACGTGGCACCATTATAACCTCAGACTTGCCTAGCGATCTGGAACACATTTTATTTATTTAAATACGCTATAGTGTTTTGCTGTTCATTCTCAAACTTAATACATCTTCTATGAGTTTCAGAAGTTAATTACTCATGTTATATATTGTCTGTAATAGTTAACATTATCATTACCAATACATACAAATATATAGAGTAATAAACGTATATGTAATTTAAAAATGCTAATCATATAGAATATTCGTTATATTAATAACATACCATATAATGAATATGCCACATAAAAATTGTATTAATAATAAGAAATTTTACGCTGTTCTTAAACTTTAAATTAAATTTGCCTGCCGTTTTATCATTATAATTTAGTAAACTCTACATAGCAAATACTATCTTTTAGTAATATATATATATTCATATATATACATATATATATACATGCATGCGTATAAAATAAACCTACGCATTTTGCACATAAACAATCGATATCAATATGTTGTACCACACACACACACACACACACACACACAGGAAGTCATGCATGTGTATTTAACGTTATATCACACTAACAATCCAGTGTGTGTATACATATAGTTGAGGAAGCATGTGTGTGTGTAAATACAAAATAAAAAATAAATTGGAAATTAAAAAATAAAAAATAAAAAAAGAGGGAAAAAAACAATGAAATGATGTTGAAGCAAGTCAATACCCGAACCACCATCCTTGGCAAGTGGTCAAGCACATGCACGCCTTTAGCGCACAGAAACACGCTAAACCCCCCATAACCCAGTTTACCACGCGCTAATTGCATGCATAAACATGCTTTACCAAAACCAAGGCCACCTCTCTATTTCTTAATTATAAACTCATCTTCGTGTGCGTTTCTTGACTTCCTCCTATTTATTATTCATTACCTATATAAACATTAAATTTATTTTATATTAATATAAAAAATTAAATTATATTTATATTTTATATTAAAACTTACTTGTTTTAAGCTAAGTTTCACACCCAAGTGCCGTTTTAATACGCTGAACAGTGCAGGAAATGAGGCTGTTAACCGTGGTGACGGACTCCAGGTTGAGTTTAGCAGTCGGTACATTACTCACTAATATCTGGAATGCCACTGTTAATAAACACCCTGCTCCACGGCTCGATTCTCCTGGAAAAATAATTAATATATATTAATAAATTTAAAATAATATATATTATTATTGTTTTATATATATACACACACAACACACACACATTTACCTGATGAGCGTTGCTGTGGTGTCTCTGTAAAATAGAAAAGCCAAAGGGAGTAAAGCAACGTAATTAGGATCGCCACCTTGCATAACCAAGTTCATCGCAGGAAATCCACAGGAGCATATACTATCATAGACCCAGATGTATCTGTACAGCTCTCTTGTAAAATTAACATATTATTGCTTTGGGCCGCATTTAAAGCCTGCATTTAAAAATTAATCAAATAACTAGATTTAAATTACATATATTTATAATAATATTATATTAAAAGTTAACAAATATTAAATTAATATTTATTAAGCTTAATACTAATGTTTAATTGTATATTAATATGGAGATATAAGTGATATGACATTGCCTGGATCATGACCTTTTGCAATATGTGCCATCTCCTGAACAGAGCCTCCATTCGAAAGAATATCCCACTACAACATACATATACAAGTATTATATTTAAATAATTGTTAAAACTATTAACTAAGATGTATATTTAAGTAAATTTAATATGAAACATATCACAAATTATATATATAAACTTCATTTTGTAGAGAACTCAACATATTAATATCAACTATATAAATATACTATTATAGTCAAATCATGATATAATATATTAATAAAATGATACTAACTATATTATATTCAATATATATTTACCTCGCTTCTTAGACGATCATCACGTAAGAACTCAAACACCTCTGTGGACTCACAGGAAGCCATAAAGAAGTAGCAGCGCTCAGTACAATCCCTGGTGGTTCACCTACGTACATAACACACGTACAATAACATATACATACACAGTATAAAACACACGCACACAAGACATATTACATACATATACACATACATACGCTGTAAAAACACACACACACACACAAGACATATACGGAAGATTATCTATGCCAGATCCTATGATGAACTCTCTCTCTTCTCTCTCTCACACACACACACAACACACACATATGCACATGCAGTTCATATATATACTGGGTTGTCTATGCTTTTCCGTGTCATAACACGAACATCGTCTTCATCACTCCCGATAACGTAGTCCAGGTGTGCACAGTAGACGCACTCACGCCAGCAGAAGTTTTCGTCATCCTTTGTGCAAGTTTAACATGCTCCTTCTGCTGTTGCGTTTGAAATAACTGCAAAATACGTATTACATTTATACATGTGTATACACACACAGATACATATATTCATTTATGATATATACAACTATAGATTCATAAAGGCACACACATTTACATCAATATCACACTGTGTATTTGATATATGTGTACAGACATACATATTGAACGCTCATATACATATAGTGTACATACAAAATATAATGATATATATCAGTTATATACAAACACACGCGCACACACATACACACACATATACATACCACCAAGGACTCGTGGTGAGAATTTGGTAGCCAAAAAACTGCTAAGCGTTCACACTGCCTCTGTAAGGTAGCAAGCCATCGTTTTGCACCAAATGCCAGACCACTGCTAACCAAACCACGGTACATGTTGTTTATTTGACTCTCGTCATATTCCATATGTTGAAATATTGTTACCTATAATAAATATATATAATTTTATCCAATCTTTAGATTATTTATATAGTTTAATTGTTATATATACATTGTTAAATTATATTATTAAATACCTTGCAGTATCCATTTGGCAACCTGAATGAGAAAACCCGAAGGACGGAGCTCGTACGTAAGTGAAAAGCGGATTTTCGCGTAGACCCTCAACAGATACATCCACAACAGCCCACACACCTATTATATAATAAATATAAATTATAGATTTAATTAGCTTAAGTATATATAAGCTATTAATAGTTATATAATTAATACCTTCTCCATGCTGTCTGCAGTAACGTAGGAAAATATAACTCCCTAGTGGGAACAAGTGGTGACAAGACCTGTAGTTCTGCATACATCTGCCGAGTATATTAAATTAAACAACTTAAAATTAAGTTTACAGAATTTAAATTGTTTAGTTAAAATTAACTAAGCAGCTAAAATAATTTAATTTAACAAGTTTAAAATTTTAAAATTAAATCGTTTAATTAAAATTAACTAACCACACATACACATTACACATTTGAGATATGTAAGCTCCCTCGGACTGTGCTCGGTGGTCATGCCTTCTTCTTCAAATGAGTTATGCAAAGTTGTCTATTATATTACAAGTTTATGTGGCCTTACATAAGTATCCATGGTGTTTGCCCATCTCTCTCTCTAAATATATAATATATATACATGTAAATGCAGTTCTTGCACTAAGTAAAAACCAACTTTGTAATTAACAGTTATAATAAACGATTCTATGTCATAAACAGATATAACTAGAAGATGTATAATTTCAAATGAATAATAAATTACTATTTATTTTTATAAAGTTTTTAGAAATATATTTACACATTTATTGGTAGCATTAGATAAGAGTTAATTGTTTATCAATTTACGTTTCAGAAGATTGTGTCAATACATAATATTTCACTTTATGTAGTATTAATAGATAAGTCCAGCAAGTCACGGTTGGAATCTCATATACCATTAAAAAAAATACGTTTATGTTATTTTAATGTCCATTTTCATGTGATTGAATTTTCTCACACACACACTACAAGAAATTAAGCTATCTCAAACAAGTAAATATTATACACGTTTTTCATGTGACGCATACAGACGCCCCTGCATACTAGTACATAATCGTACGCAATTATGTATTACGTACGTACGTGCACCGTTATGAACCTCAGACTTGCCTAGCGACTGACAAGGTATCGTTTTAAGTAATACGAGTGTACGTTTGTGTCTGTCTCTACATGTAATTGGTGCAACTGTGTTAATATCGTTTACATTCCGTTTGCAGAGGTTGCCAAGTTATTAAATAATATTCAAAATTAAATTAAAATCTTTTATAATCTTTTACATTTCTTCCACAGGCAAGAGGTAATTGCTGGTTTATTTAAATTTAAATTTATTTCTTTTATATATATTTAAGGTTTTTTTCACGTTTAAATTATGTAAACCGGTATTTCCGTTCGTATCAAAAAGTCTCCACGTTTGAACACTTTCGCATCCGTTTAGTTCATTTCGTTCAGCCGTTTGCCGTTAGGTATGCGTACTATTAAGAAGAATTGTTTCAAAGCATTCTTTGTGTACAGTGTGTTCATTTAATAACTAAATACAATAGATGAGAGTACGAAGAACATGCATTTGATTAGAGTATCTTTCATACTTTTTTAATAAAAAAAATTCATTTTAATGACACCCTTCAACATTTGTATCAATAATATTTGTATCTCTCTATCAAGCACGTCAGTTTCTATGGAAAGTCTATATTATGGATAACTATAATTAGTTTGGGAGGGAATATACCGACACCAGAATAGGGAGAGAAATCGTTGCATGGCATAATGTTGCTCTTCATTCTCAAACTTAATACATCTTCTATGAGTTTCAAAGTTAATTACTCATGTTATATGTTGTTATAATATTTAACATTATCATAATATCATTACACAATACATACAAAACAATACGTTTTTATATATAGAGAGAGTATATAAACGTGTAAGTATTATATACGTAATTTAAAAATGCTAATCATATTATATTAATAACATACCATTTAATGAATAATGCCACATAAAACTTGTATTAATAATAGGAACTTTTACTATAAAGCATATCATGTACATGAATTTAAATTAAAGTGTATACATTATGTTAATTATGCTGTCCTTGGATTTTGTCTCGCCTTACGAAACATAAAGACGCAGTTTAAACTTTACATTAAATTTGCCTGCCGTAATTTAATAACACTATAGCAATACTATCTTTTAGTATATAATATATATTCATTTATACATACATATATATATATATATATATATATGCATGCGTATAAAATAAACCTATGTGATGTAATTTCACTGAACATAAACAATCAATATCAGATATATACTGATATGTTGTACCAACACAACACACACACATAGAAGAAGTCGTACATAATTGTACACTAACGTGTGTGTGTGTGTCTATATATATATATATATAATTGAGGAAGCATGTGGTGTGTGTAAATATAAAATAAAAGAAAATAAATTGGAAATTAAAAAATAAATAATAAAAAAAGAAGAAAAAAACAATGAAAGTGATGTTGAAGCAAAGTCAATACCCGAACCACCATCCTTGGCAAGTGGTCAAGCACATGCACGCCTTTAGCGCACAGAAACACGCTAAACCCCCACTAAACCCAGTTTACCACGCGCTAATCTGCATGCATAAACATGCTTTACCACAAACCAAGGCCACCTCTCTATTTCTTAATTATAAACTCATCTTCTGTGGTGCGTTCTTGACTTCCTCCTATTTATTATTCATTACCTATATAAACATTAAATTTATATTTATAATTATATATAAAAATTAAATTATATTTTATTTTTATAATTAAACTTACTTGTTTTTAAGCTAAGTTTCACACCCAAGTGCCGTTTTAATACGCTGAACAGTGCAGGAAATGAGGCTGTTAACCGTGGTGACGGACTCCAGGTTGAGTTTAGCAGTCGGTACATTACTCACTAATATCTGGAATGCCACTGTTAATAAACACCCTGCTCCACGGCTCGATTCTCCTGGAAAATAATTAATATATATTAATAATAATTTAAAATTATATATATATTATATATTTTATACCTGATGAGCGTTGCTGTGGTGTCTCTGGTAAAATAGCGAAGCCAGAAGGGAGTAAAGCAACGTAATTAGGATCGCCACCTTGCATAACCAAGTTCATCGCAGGAATATCCACAGGAGCATATACTATCATAGACCCAGATGTATCTGTACAGCTCTCTTGTAAAATTAACATATTATTGCTTTGGGCCGCATTTAAAGCCTGCATTTAAAAAATTTAATCAATAACTAGATTTAAATTAAATATATTTATATAATACTATATTAAAAGTTAACAAATATTAAATTAATATTTATTAAGCTTAATACTAATGTTTAATTGTATATTAATATGGAGAGATATACTTACATTAACACGAAGAAGTGATATCACATTGCCTGGATCATGACCTTTTGCGATATGTGCCATCTCCTGAACAGAGCCTCCATTCGAAAGTATATCCCACTACAACAAACATATACAAGTATTATATTTAAATAATTGTTAAAACTATTAACTAAGATGTATATTTAAGTAAATTTAATATGAATAAATATGATACTGATTTATATATTCAATATATATTTACCTCGCTTCTTAGACGATCATCACGTAAGAACTCAAACACTCTCTGTGGACTCACAGGAAGCCATAAAGAAGTAGCAGCGCTCAGTACAATCCCTGGTGGTTCACCTACGTACAAAACACACGTACATATACACATACATACACAGTATAAAACACACGCACACACAAGACACATATACACATACATACGCTGTATAAAACACACACACACACACAAGACATATACGGAAAGATTATCTATGCCAGATCCTATGATGAACTCTCTCTCTCTCTCTCTCTCTCTCTCTCTCTCTCACACACACACACACACACACACACACACACACACACACACACATGCAGTTCATATATATACCTGGGTTGTCTATGCTTTTCCGTGTCATAACACGAACATCGTCTTCATCACTCCCCGATAACGTAGTCCAGGTGTGCACGGTAGACGCACTCACGCCAGCACAGAAGTTATTCGTCATCCTTTGTGCAAGTTTTAACATGCTCCTTCTGCCTGTTGCGTTCGAAATAACTGCAAAATACGTATTACATTATACATGTGTATACACACACACACACACACACATACATACATTCATTTATGATATATACAACTATAGATTAAAAAAGGCACACACATTTACATCAATATTCACATGTGTATTTGATATATGTGTACAAACATACATATTGAGACACTCATACATATAGTGTACATACAAATATATAATGATATATATCAGTTATATAATAACACACACGCACACATACACACACACATATACATACCACCAAGGTCTCGTGGTGAGATATTAGTAGCCAAATAAACTGCTAAGCGTTCACACTGCCTCTGTAAGGTAGCAAGCCATCGTTTTGCACCAAATGCCAAACCACTGCTAACCAAACCACGGTACATGTTGTTTATTTGACGCTCGTCATATTCCATATGTTGAAATATTGTTACCTATAATAAATATTATAACAAACAATATAATATTTATTATTTTCCAATCTTTAGATTATTTTATATAGTTTAATTGTTATATATACATTATTAAATTATACCTTGCAGTATCCATTTGGCATATCCTGAATGAGAAAACCCGAAGGACGGAGCCTCGTACGTAAATGAGAAAGCGGATTTTCACGTAGACCCTCAACAGATACATCCACAACAGCCCACACACCTGTATTATATATAATATATAAATTATATATTAATTATATATTTAATTAAATTAAGTATATAAGCTATATAATAGTTATATAATTAATACCTTCTCCATGCTGTCTGCAGTAACGTAGGAAATATAGCTCCCTAGTGGGAACAAGTGGTGACAAGACCTGTAGTTCTGCATACATCTGCCGATATAATAAGTTAAAAGTTATATTTAAACAACTTAAAATTAATTTATAGAATTTTAAAATTAAATTGTTTAGTTAAAATTAACTAGGAATTTAATTTAACAAGTTTTAAAAATTTAAAATTAAATCGTTTAGTTAAAATTAACTAACCAGCTGTAGAGCGTTGTTTAAGTTACCACCAGCTCCAGTTGAGAGTACTTCGCAAGTCAAGGCTCTTGAAACAATGCATGAAAACATATCCACCCACCTATCCTGATATATTAAAGTGTTAATTAAATACACACACACACACATATATTGTACGTATGCAATACGTGTATATAAATATATGTATGTTTTATTTACAAAAAGTTAAATATAAAAAACAAGCACGTATAGAACACGTTGCAGAGTACATACATCAATCACAATCAATCAAAAGGAGATATAAAAGAAAAATGGTCAAACATGTAACAGATATGCATACATACATATAAAGGCACGTATAGGTAAGTAATAAATATCAATGCGTTTGTACAGAGAAGTAATAATAATTCACAGTTAATTATAAATGAAAAGATTTTAAAATACACCAAATTTAATTTTATTATTTTATACAGCTTTTTATTTTTAAAAATTTGATGCGTTTTATATACTTTGATAAGATTAAATCAGGTTTTAATCACAAAAATATTTAAAATATCATATAAGAATACATATTATAACATATACATTACACACACACACACACACACACACTTACTGCATTCATTAGTGTATCAACAAGTGTAGCACCATTCATCATAACAAGGCCAGTATCACGTGTAGCCTCCGTCTTCAGCCCAAGTGGTGTAGGCCCTAAACCCCTGGGAAATTGTTGAGAATATTCCTCATGGTTTAAATTCTCCTTAATCCCATCACCACCACTTATCCTATTAAACAAACCCATTATATACATATACACATAGATATGTTTGTGTGCGTGTGTGTGCGTGTGAGAAAGACAGAGATATATTATTATATATTTATACTACTTACCATAACGGTTCTCTTGCTTGGGACAAGGTGAGTAGTTCCTCCATTGCAATTAACGCTAATTCTGCGATTAGTGGCTTCTCAGCTGCTGTTAATCCACCAGGGCGGGTTGCAAGGTCTAAACCGAAGGGTTAACATTAACCATCGCTAAACCACTTGATTGTGCTGGCCCAAATGCAGCCGTTGGATCCAGAGATGAAGATGGTAAGCTCGTTTGGATGCTAAGTTGATGTGCTCCACTTGGTTTTGCTAAATACTTTGCCGCTAATGTTGATACTCGGTCCAACTGCAATATCAAAGGTCGTGTGTGTGTGTGTGTGAGTGTGTGTATAATACAAGATATATACACCAAGTGTATACATATCTATACAAACATATATGCGTCTCTCTCTCTCTCTCTCCTCTCTCTTCCTCTCTCTCTCTCTCTCTCTCTCTCTCTCTCTATATATATTATATTATATATACTTACTTCGTCTTTGAGGTGGGCATTCTCAATACGCAGCTGCTGCTCGTCGTATGACATCTCTCCAAGAGTAGCAGGGCCACCACAGTGTGGGCACGTGGCATTCTTAAGTGCCTCCCTCATTGCCATATTCTCAGATCTCAGGCGTTCGTTTTCTGCCCTTAGCATGGAGTTCTCCGCCCTTTCTTGATGTGCCTGTCTAGAATAATTAAATACTCAAATAAATAAAATAGTGATCGTATTTTATTAACTTTACTAAACCATGTAACGATATTAAAAACATTTAATATATTAAACTAAATGAAGTTTAAAACATTAAAAATCTACTATTTATTTAAATAAGTAATTAATTACCTTCATCTGTGTGCGTCGATTCTGAAACCAAAACTTAACCTGACGTGGTTCCAATGCAAGCTCTCTACTGAGCTGCATTCTTTGTTTCTCGTCAGGATGAGGGCATTCCTTAAACACCCTGTATTATATATTTCAAATTATTATATATATATATATATATATGAAAATAATTATAATACTATTCGATACTGTTATATTTTTAAAAGTTTAATGCATTTATACTTGCATATACGTATAATGTGCTCTCTCTCCCTCTCCTCCCTCTCTCTCTCTCTCTCTCTCTCTCTCTCTATATATATATATATATATGTATCTGTGTGTGTCTGGCTACACTCAAGTGTGTCATATAATACGCTAGTATATACATGTGTGTATACGTGTATATATACATACATTTCCATTTCCTGGATTTGACGAAGCGTATGGCGATGAAATCTACGCTTCTTCTGGGGTTGATCGGACGGCTCTTCATGTTCCTCACTAGACCACCCTCCATAATGTGCCCTTCAAGTCCCTTATTCTCATCCTCCGCTTGCTTACCCCCACCCCTGCATCACTAAACTCTAACTTAAGCAAAACACACACGTATGCATAAGTGTCTGCGTATATATGTATGTATACATTTGTATATATATACATCTCTCTCTCTCTCTCTCTCTTCTCTCTCTCTCTCTCTATCTCTATATATATATATATATATATCGGGAGTCGCCCTTTAACATGATTAAGATTATTATATATGCAGCTAAAAAGCCAATAGTATTAATTACAAGGACTGTAAATACAGAATCTGTTGTGACTAAACTACATAAATATTTATATACACATCTTGCATACACACTTGTGAATGTCTGCAACTACTCTCTCTCTCTCTCTCTCTCAGACACACACACAACACACATACACACACCTATATGTGTATATGTAATGTATATATTGAAACTTACCAGGCCAAGGTTCAAACTAGAAGAAGCATTCATATGCTGATGTAAATGAAGAAGAGGCGGCATAGGCGGCATCATCACCATACTTTCCTCAGAAAGATTCCTGTTATATACCTCCCAGATACTCAATCCCAGTTACCTCCCACAAATCCCATAGACTGGAGTTATGAAAACCCCGGAGAAAGAGAGAGAATGAAAGGCTAAGAATAGCCACTTCTTTCTCTCCCCGTCTCCTACTTGAAGAAAAAAACACAAAATAGAGAAAAAAATGGGAAATGAACAAGAAAAATTAAATATATAAAAGATTGAATATATGAAAACCTTGGTGTGTACTTCGAACTAGCTATAGTTGAGATCTATAGACATTTCCTGTAGAGAAAATACACGTGAGTGAGTATAGATGTGAAACTCAATGTGAAACTAGTGTGAAACCAATGTGAAACTTGATATGATAGAAACATATGTCTGACCTTCCAGCTATACGTCTATTCAATGAATGGTAAAAGAGAGAGAGAAAATATATATATATATATAAAGGAAAAGAAATTAATAAATAAATAATAATGAATTGAATGAATGCGGGACTCATAATGGAGTGAAACAAAATATATTTACAAAATAAATATTAAATTTAATACATATATTTTTGTGTTTGCAGGAGTTCATAAATAAGGGAGTTAAGTTATTTTTCGCAAATGGACAAGTGTGCGTAAGTAGTGGGTTTTTAATATGAGAGATTTGATGAAGATTGCGTATATACATATATGTGTATACACACACATATACATACACATATATATAAAGTTTCTAACACGAGAAAGAGTGTGTATATGTGGTCCTCGAAGACCTCGTGAAAACCCCACAAAAAATTCATATAATATACATACCTAGATAAAAAAAATTAAAGATTAATGTAATTAAATATTTAAAATATACATACATATATTACCTTATTTTATTGCCAGAATAAGTCAAAAAATGGTAAAAACAAACAAACTAGGGTTTAAGGATGGTTTTACCCTTAATTTAAATATCATTAACAAATCAGTAATAGACACGTGTCTTTATTTTTCTAACGAAGACGTATAATGCATATTATACATGTATATTTAAGTTAAATTATACTCTTAAATAAATTATATTAATTAAGTTTACGATTTAATTAATTAATTAGACAGCTTGTTATTTTGTTTTGTTGTGGTTTGACACTGGACTTGTTTTCAGAGCCAACTTTTTGGAGAGCTACTTTTTTGGTGGCTTCTATTCTAATATTAAAAAAATGTATATACATATCTATACATATGTATGTCAATCGTATATACATTGGAGTTCGTGTATATTAAAATATATATTAGATATATATTAATAATGCATTGGCATCTGTGAGAATACTTAGAGTATATTCTTCTCATGTAATTAATTAAGATAATTAATGTGGTTTATAACGAGGTTTTGCATATAGAAAGATGTGAGACTTTTTGTGACAGTGTAGTCAGCGTTGGCTTTTTAAAATGAATATTATATATATTATATATTTAAATAATATATATAATTATTAAATGCATGTATGTATATTTACAAAAACCAAAACCATATACAGAAAGTGACCTCCTAGAGAATATATACTAAACAATCTTGGAAGTTTGCTCGTCTATATAACATTAATATTAACTGTATGATAGTTATATATAACTGCATAGGAAAATTGTATTATAATTTAATATTAATTAGTATTTTTTTTATATTAAGTTTATTAAAATATACCCTTTGGGCTTTAGAATATTCCCTTTTAAATTTTAAATATGTTTGCCACCAACCAAAGTTTCAAGATATGCAATTAACACCTCCTGTCAATGCTCTAAAATCCCACCACCACCACCATGTCTGCCACATTTATTTTAATTATTTAATAATTAATTAATTAATTTTTATTAATAATTAGTTTTAATGTATTTATTCATTGAATACGATTTCTGGAATGTGTGAAAGTGATTTGCATAACCCTCCATCTTCTTAATAAGCGTGTATTATATGTTATGCACGCTGCAATATGTGTGTGTGTGTGTGTGCAGTATAATTAAAGTTAATATATATTAATAATGCAGGTTATTGGAAAAGTTTATTAATAAAGCTCTATTATATTAATTATTATTTAGAAGTATGTTACTTAAATAAATAATGTTGTTTATATATACACGGAGGGAACACAAAACTTAAATGAAGGTTTTGAATATGTAAGAAAATAGAATATTTATATACATGCATACAAATACATCTATATATATGTATGTGATTAAAGCAAACATTCCTTACGTGTGTATGTGAGGTTAAAAATGAGAATATTAATATGGTGAAATAAATAACAGGTGATTTCACATTGCATCAGCATCATTTGAGTTTAAATATGTTATGTTAAAATAATTAGTATACTAAATGAGTTAAAATAATTAGTATATTAATATTAAATAGTGAGAGTCTATTAAAACATTAAAAGCTCATGTGCTTGTTACTGTCGCATGGACATACTTGCTCCTCTTTATGTTCCTCTTTATATCAAGTATTACTGCTTGTGATCGTATTCTTACGCCAGATGCTGTACACACACACACACATACGCACACGCACACGCACACACCTCCCTTTTGTATGTGTGTGTAAACTCCGTACACATATGAACACTTACATGCGTTCTCACACACACACGCACACGCATACACACCTCCCTGTTGTATATGTGTGCACGTGTGTGTGGTACTTGTTCATGTATGTATTTATTAATAAATCAATATATCCAGTGCACCATGCCATCTGTGATAAATAATATGTATATAATAATATCTGAGAGAGAGAGTTATACACTGTGTACGTATGGATATATACATGTCAATCGATTTTTTAACATTTATAACATTTTGGTGGTTGTATAAATTTGTAGTTTAATATATACACACTGAATGCACGCGTATCCATTTTTGTCTGTGGAAAAATGCCAGTTATGTGTGTGCGTGCGCGTGTTGTAATATGCACACACACACGCACACTTGCAGTATATGCTGCTAGTATATTATTAGTACAAGTATATTCTTTTAACATATACATTTTGTGTGTATATACACCTACTTGCAATAACTGTGTAACATTATTATATACAAGACAAGCTAGAGTGCGGTTATTAAGTAAACTAAGAAAACTGATTTTCTTTTTAAACAGCAATTTATTTAAATATTTTATTTAAAAAATAAACTAATATGTGATTTTGGATATTATAAAACACATTTACAGTGAAACTTTAAATTATTTATATTAATAGATTATATTATCATTGATGTCTCCCTCTCTCTCACACACACACACACACACACAAAGTAAATCCACCTGCAAATGTAAGGAACACACACGTACCAGCATTACAGCACACACGTGCTAAGATTCTCGAGTATATTCCTAAAAATAACTAGGAATATAAACCCTAAATCAAATGGAGGGCAGAGGAGCATAGGGCGTATCCTCAGAATTCAGTAAGTACAAAAATTAAAGTAATTATGTATTATATATACATTATATCAATTTTTTTTTACAGTATATATGCGTGTATCAATGTTTTTGTGTGTATGTATGTATTTATTTGTATCAGAAAAGATATACACACCAGACCTGTTAATTTATATGCAATATGTGTGTGTATATGTATGGGTTCTGTAAATAAATACGTATATACTAGCTACAAGTAAGTCTCTATATATCTATATCTATATGTATATGTATGTGTGTATATATATGTATATGTATATGTGTGTATGTATCTCTCTCTCTCTCTATAGATAGATAGATAAATATATGTATGTATATATATATGCATATATGTGTGTGTATGTATATGTATATGTATATGTCTCTCTCTCTCTATATGTGTGTGTGTGTGTATGTGTATATGTATATATTATGCACACACATAGACACTTGCTGTGTTTTCTTGGCAGCAGATATGTCTAGTCCGTGCAAGAAGATACAGAAGCTAGCTTTGAAGCTCAATAGTGGTCAACCGGTCAGCTTCAAAGTGGTCAAAGGAAAGTCAAGAGGTTCAAGTCAGCTCGGTCAATTGCAGGTCAAAGCCACTGACCTAGTGGTTGTAGAAAAGTCACCACAATCTATGTCACTTGGTCAACCCGTGGTCAACATCAGTGATCCTCCCGTGAGCCAGAAGTCAACGTCTTCAAGTGAACTCGGTCAACATCTGGTCAAAGTCAGCGATTCCCCGGTGCTTTACTTAACTGAGAATCATGATAGCACACGGACTGATGAAGAGGTAAAATAATTATAAATATTATAAATAAAATATCAAATATTATATCTATATATATATATATATATATGTATGTATGTATGTATGTATGTATAAGGGGTGTGTGTTTGGGGAGAAAGAGAGACATGTTTAAGATTAGATAAAATTAAGTTATATTTTTTTCTCTTATATGATTAGTTATTAGTTAGTTAACTTAATTGCTTAAGCAGATGGGGTTGGTAGGGGAGAAGGAAAAGAACAATCAGCTTCAAGAAGAGCTAGAAGAAATGAAGAAAATCAGGTAACATGTCTATGTGTGCATGTGTATGAGAGAGAGAGAGGGCTTAATTATGTTAATTAAGACTTAATTAAACTTAATGCAGATTGCAGATGCAGAGGGAGCTTGAAGAAATGAAGAGCAGGCATACAGGGGCTTGAACTCGTCATTTTATTGAAGTCTGCATATGTACAGCTGAAGGCGGAGAATAAAACTCTACGGGAGCGTCTAGAACAGAGGAGGTAAACCCAAGGTTTATTTACTTAACTCTTTTTTTTATTGTAGATTTAAATCTGATTTAGTGAAGTTATCTATTTCTCTCCATAGGAAAGCTTATCAGTGTTTTGCCTGCCTCTCTTATGTGAAAAGATTCATTTTATCGAGTTAAAACTACTGGAAAATACTAAAAACCAGGAAAAAAAACATATATTTAAGAAAATTTATATATGAAATTGTGTTCCACCTCCATATGAACATTTGAAGTACATTATGTTACTTGGTATTATGGATGGTTTTTGGTACAATGATATTTCTTTATGAGATTTTAAACTTGTTTGTAATAATTTTAGATGATATATTGGTATACTAAAAAACTTTTAAAATCATATTTAATAAGTATTAAAAATTATGAAATTATGAAATAAAGTGTATAATTTTAAACAAGATTATGTGGAGTTGTTGTACATTGTTTTGTTAGAAAGAATCTCCGTGACTCAACCAAGATCAAAATTATATTAAATTAATATAATTTTATGTTTGGTACGTGATGTGCAATGTATTTTTCAAATTTGTTAATTTCTTTTGTAAATTCATTACATAATTCTTTAAAATGGCAATGTCACTCACAAAAAATAATCAGTTCCTTGAAAGTCTAAGGTGGATATTGCATTCCATGTTTTCAAATGTGTTTTCACTTTTGCTTAATATTCATTTATTCCGTTATTAATAAGTCTTTTATTATAAAAATCAATGTATTAAACTTTGTACTTGATAGTGTTTTTTTTAGTTGATGAGAACGATTAATACAACTTATAACATTCTATTATCACAAATTCATTACACCGAAAATTAATTATAAGATACATATTGTTGAACCGAAATATACCCACTGCACCAAGGTAAGATTGCCTATGACAAACCCGTATTAAAGGTCTACCAGAACAAGATAGAGAAGAAATCAGACATTAGAAGGTCGGGAAAAGGATAAAGATGGCAAGGTGTATAGCAGGCAGTAGTACTATAGATCCTGTCACAGTACTGGGAAAAAGATTAGTATACTACATAACAAAAATACGAGAGAGAGAGACGTATTGAGAGAGAAAGGAAACTTATATTATGTTCGCGCACGGCATATGATACAAAATAACAGTATACTCGGGATGCCCTTCTAATCCTAATCTAGTCTATTTATACCCGTACTCTAGGTCCCATATAGCAGTTATAGCAACTACCTCTCAACCTTATCCATTCAGTTATTGTAACTCCTTCTTATCCTTATCCAAACATGCCGTACTCCGTTGGTATCATATTGCGGTGATGACTCGTATTGCGGTATTGCGTTAGTAACTCGTACTCCGATATATCCTTCCCACTCTCGGTTTTCCATAATATATATATTTTTTGATATTTTCCCATTATATTGCCCATGAAATAACAAGAAATTTATCAATGTCTAACTATGATCCTAACATCCCCCCAGACTGGAAGTGTTGCATCGCCCGATGCAACCTTACGATGTGCCTGCAGTTCCGCACATAAAGCGACGAAGTTCTTCAGCTTAGGTTCTCTCGCGTAACTTACGTACTTCGTCCGCGTCATCTGATGTTGGAGTAGCTGCCGGATTGAACTCGCTCATTTCTCATGGATATTACGGACTTGGTCAACTAATGTGTGTACAGTATCCATGAGTACCTTGTTCTGATCGTACAAACACGTATGATGTTCGACTGCTCCAAGAAATGCTTGCGATCGTATTACAGCAGTCATGAAGCTGCTGACTGAAAGTAGCATCTGCTCGTTGAAGTGCTACTTGCTGCGTAATAGAATCAACGACACTGCAAAGGTGGGAAAACTGACCTTCGAGAGTCGTATCCTGTGGTGGGTCCTGCGGTGGGAGTCCGGGTGAAGTAGTCTGTCATGAGTGCGCTTCGAACTCCTCAAATGTCTCGCTCCTGTTGATCCGAAGCGTGATGTCCCATCTGTTGTATTGGTGAATAGGGCTGCTACTGGTCTGTTCTTTATCGTGGATGTTGTTCTTGGCAATTGTCCAGGTGTCGGTTTTGCTGAATCTGATTCTTGCCCTGACTGCCGTACTACTAACTCCCGTACTTGCTGTGCTGGAGGTACTACCTGTGGTGGTATGATATGAGAAGATGTACCTGCCGTAGTTTTGATGTTGAACTGATGGTGGCGATGGAACTACGATAGGACCCGTACTATTGAATGGCGCAGAATCCTCACACTCCATGTGTGTTGTTGAAGTTGGTCCTGTGGCGGATTGCAATCTGGTAGTGCTGTGTCTTCACACTCAGTGTGTGGTACAGAAGTTGATGGTGTGGGCCTTTCCGCATCCTCCGCTGGTCTCCTCAAGGTAAAGGTCTCCTTGCAATACTCGATCGTTGTCATCCTCCTCATCCACAAATTCGAGTATGACCTCGGTTCCTTTGCCTGCGGCTCCTCTGGCTTCTTTGCTTGTGTACGTTGTCTTCTTCGCTTAGTTGGTAGTGGTGCATCCAAATTACGGATGTCGAACACATTAACCAAAAGCCCATCCTTGTTGTGAGTACCTTGTACCTGTTGATGCTAAATCCGCATACGTAATGTTGATAGTTGTAGAATATGATGAAGCACCGGAAATACGGATGTCTCCTTGTCCTTGCTTTTGGGGTTGTGCAGTGTGTTCAACTCACGTTGTAGCCCTACTACGACTAGCTCAATGGTTTCTATTCCTTTAGATTGATGATAGACATACTGATCTCCTTATTGAATCCTGCTGGTGTCTTGCGAAAAGCGAACACAGTTGTGATAGCCTTAATACAACTCTTATAAGGTTCGTGCAGGATTGACGTTGGTGCCGCATTCGCTGTCTCTTGCTTCTGGCGAAACTTGTCCAAATTATCGGGTAGTGATGGACGTATGTGTTGACTTGTGGAATTGGATCATAGGAGATGTCTGGATTCTGGAAATTCAAAAACATCTCGAATGAGCTTACTTGTAAACGCAAATGCGCTGCCCTGTAATTGTAAAGCCTTGTATTGCGGCATGTATGCCTTGATCGCCTGGTCGACTAATGTTCACCTTGTTGATCCAATCGTTTGTGTACAAACGTTTCGAAATATCGCTCCAGCTGCATCCTCTGGATCCATTCTCGTATGTTCAAGATGAGTGTTGGTGCCGGACGGACAATATGATAAAGGACTGGCGTAAGCGGAATTGAAACCGTCGATTCTGATTGAGACGTCGTATTGACCCCTGTTGCCAAAGTACTCGTCATATCGTGTACTCGTCCATGGATTCCATATGCCCCGTGAAATAAAGAAAGAAAAAGATGAAAGACTTGAAGATGGAAGGAGGAAGAAACTAAAGAAGAATTCAGAAACCCTAATGTGTGCTGTCGGTGAAGGAGTCCCCTATCTTATACTCAGAGAATTTATGGTCTGTCAGTTTCTGCACAGCTGTCCACATGTCGATATCAAATTGGTTGGGTGTGTGAATTCCTTGGTTTTCGATAGATTTGGCAGGAAATATCTCATCATTAGATTTTGCATTCCTCAATTTGCCGATTTCTTGGATTCTGTCATTCGCTTGTGTGAGTAATCCTGTCGATGTTTCAAGAAGATTCTGCTGACGTCCACTCTCCAGGTGGCCACATGCTTTTCCATGTCTTGCTCTGACTTACGGTTTTGATCGTATTTCAAGCCACTGTTTAGTGCAGATATTTCTGGGTCTGTCATATCGTGCCGTTCGTACTGCGGATCATTGTTGAGATCTTCCTCTGGTTTGTTAGATGTATATTTCCGTATGCGATTCGTATTTGTTGTAAGTAAAACACGTGTTGTAGCGTCCATCAGAGTGACGGTGTTGTTGTCTCATATGTTGGTAATTATATTGGTCCATACCATTTGGACTTGAATTTATGACCAATCGGTCAAAGATTCCCTTGATAATGCCATACCATTTCTCGACTCGGAATATGGGTCGTCGTTGTACTCGTCGTAATCGATCGTGCCACGCCTTAATACGTTTGTATTGCTTGTATATTAAAAACTGCTTGTTGTCGTTTCTCATCAAGTTTTTCGAGTTGTAGTAGTTGTTTTTAACTTGCTCTCTTCTCCAATGCCGTATTCGAGTGACATCCGCAATGATGGTATAATATACTCTATAGGCGTAATAGCTTCTAATCCGTATGTAAGTTGAAATGGAGTAAACTTTGTCGCCACTTTATACGTAGTACGGTATGCCCATAATGCGGATGGAAGTTTTTCATCCCAGTTTTTGCAATTGTGTTTACTATCTTGGTTATACGGTCTTCAGTATTTTGTTAGTAGCCTCTGCTTGTCCATTTCCTTGTGGATAATACGCAGTAGACGTAATGCTTTACTAAATATTCGTTGTAGAGTACTTTGATGACGTTGTTGACGAAATGAGTTCCTTGGTCACTGATAAGTTCCATTGGAGCGCCAAATCGTACTACGATATTCTCGTAGATAAACTTAGCTACACGTGTTGCGCAATCCCGTAATGCGATAGCCTCTGCCCATTTAGTAACATAATCCGTGAGTACCAATATATACTGATTCCTCTTGCTACTTTTAGGATTGATTGGTCCCATAAAATCCATTCCCCATTTCATAAATGGAGCTAATGGTTCCGTTGGATGTAATGGTTGAACTTGATGGTGTGGAGCTGGTTGTGTTCATTGCACTTTAAACATTTTGACAATATTCGATAGCATCCTTGAATAACGTGGGCCACCATAATCCGGACTGTAATATTTTTCATGCTGTTAACGTTCCTGCAAAATGTCCACCATGTTTCCTGAATGAGCTTCCCGTAATAGTCTGAACTTCTTCCATTGGCACACATCTCCTTAAAACTTCATCTTTGCCCTTTTTATATAATATACCTGACACCATGCAGTATGGCTTACATCGTAATACGAGTTGTTTGCGTGTTGTGTTATTGTGTATTTACTGTGCTGTTCCAGTAGTTAAAAAGTATTCAATATCTTGTAGATATCCTTGTAATTTCCATTTGTGGTTGTTCTTGTTGTATCTGAAATAAGTTAGCATCTGGTAGTTCATCATTCATGCCAACACCTTCTTCTTCATTCGTAATACGACTTAGGAAATCTGCTTGTTGGTGTAATTTGCCTGGTTTGTGAATGATTTGAAAGTCGAACTCCTAATAATAAAAACCAGCGTACTAATCTTCCTTGAGCTTAGTCTTGCTTAACAAATGTGTCAAAGCTTGATGATCGAATGAATTTGACTTTGTTTGCTAGCAAATAATGTCGAAATTTCTTTGCTGCATAAACCATTCCAAGTGCCTCCTTTTCCGTAGTCGTGTAATTTTCTTCTTAGGTGCTAACCGCCGACTCGCGTAATATAATGGTCGATCTTTCCGTCTTCCTGGGTTTGTGTTAATATGCATCCGATAGTATGACGATGCGTCCACTTGTACATGAAACTCTGCTGCCAATTTGGACGCTAAAATAGGAGCCTTCATTAATGCCTGCTTTAATGTATTGAACTCTGTTCGCATTGCGCATCCCATTTGAATGGCGTTTTCCTCAAAAGCATAGTTAATGGCTTCGCTATTGCTGCGTAATTTTTGATAAATTTCGATGATATCCCATCTTCCCTAGAAGCCGTCGTACTCCGCTTACGTCTTTAGGAGGTTGCATTGTTTGTATGACTTTGATTTTATCTTGATCCACCATTATTCCATCCTTGCATATAATATGCCCAAGCAAAATTCCTGATCTCACGGAAAACACGCACTTCTCCGGATTAAGAGCTATATTCAATCGGCATTTCCCAAAACACTTCGTTAAACAGTCCAGTGTATATCTTGTGCTCCATAAATGCTAAAATCATCCAAGAAAACTTTCATAAACGTGGTCAAATAATCCCGGAATGTTTCACTAACCAAACGTTGAAAGGTAAATGGTGCATTACATAGCCCAAAAGGCATAACGCGATACGCATATGTACCCCAAGGACTAATGAATGCCGTTTTCGGTTGATCCTCTGGATCTACTTGAACTTGGTTATATCCTGAAAATCCGTCCAAAAAGAGTACATTTCGTGTCCTGCTACTGTATCCAACAATTCTTGGTGAATGGTATTGGGTACGTATCCCGCTTCGTTACATCATTCAACTTCTTATAATTGACGCAGATACATAATTTGCCATTCTTCTTTGGGACTACGACAATTATGATAACCATTGCGGGTTTTCAATTGGATATATGAATCCGGCCTGTAATAACTTGTCCACTTCTTCTCTAACTTTCGCTAAAAATGTTGGATTCATTCGGTATGCTTGTGTTTCCTGGGAACTGCATGTGGTAATAGTTCTATCTTATGGGTACAAATTGTGGGTGGAACTCCCTTAAGATCCTCGTAGCTCCATGCAAAAACATCTGCATTTTGACGTAGTACTGCTATCAACTGTCTTCGGTATTCCGGCTCGAGATCAACTGCTATTCGTACTTTTCGTGGTCCATATTCACTTGTTTTAATTTCAACTTCTTCAGTCTTCTTATTGTTGAGTCCGTATTCTCTGTTCGTCTCTGTCTCGAATTGTAACTGTTGTTGCAAAGGTTGTTTAAACTTATCCATTAGTCCGAGAGTATCCATATGTTGCTGTTGTTGATCACTAGTAGCCGTCTTTTCTGATTTTCTTCTTCCGGCATCATCTGGTATAAATCGCTTGTGCTATCTCTATGAGGTCTGGATTACTTTCGAATAGGAGTTTTTCTTCTTCCTTGTTCAAGCCGTAATGCCAGTCGAAATCCTCCATTTGTAATGGTCGAGTTGGTCGTCGATTGGCTTTTTTGCTGTGTTCGAACAACTGCTTCTTGTCCACTCTTATAGAGTACCATTTCGTCGTGCTCCCAATTATGTCGTACTTTTGCCTCTTAACCATGGTCTTCCTAGTAATATCTGGTATGGTTTATTGTCTGCTCGATACGTAGTACGACCAAAGATACCTTAAACTTGATTCCTGCAATTTCCATACATACAGATCTGATTATACCAATGGGTCTTACTTTCCTCTGATCAGCCATCCATACCAAGAAAGGCCATTTTCAATAGGTCCAAGACCCAATTGTTTGCAAATCTGCTCTTCAATTATGTTCACTCCTGAACCTCCATCAATAGGTATATTTGAATATTTTTTTACCAATCCGAGCCGTAATCATTGGCACCTCCTCATCCCAGTCCTTCTCGTCTGTAAGAACTTCCGTTGTATTCACTCCTACTTGACTTGTTCGGTTTGAATATTACTCACGTCCAAAGCATTTATTATGCGTTCGCAAAAATGGTGCTAATGTCAGTAACTCCTTATATTAACTGTACAGTTGTTGTTGCAGAATCACAGCAACAATACGATCTCCAAGTGGTACGTTGATGTGGATTGCTGTGAATGCATGCTCATTTCATTAGTCATCGAGTCTTGATTTTCCCTTGTTGCATTTTCTGAATTTGATCAGTTACTCGTTGTACTGTAGCCTTTTCTTTCTCCCAATTCTTGCGTATTGGTTCTTCTTTGCTTGGCTCCATCCGTACTCGCTTGGCTCGTGTTACCGCATACGTCTCAGTTGAGGGTAGTTCTGTATCTTGCTCCCATTTGCACTCGTAATTTTGTTCGTGATGGTCATCTACTAGATCATTCTCTTGTTGAACTTCAATTCTCCGTGTCGCTGGTTCAGTGGAAGATGTTCGGTGTTAAATTCACGTTGTGGACATTCTGGTGAATAATGTCCCATCTCACCACATGTGTAACACGAATACTGTTAAGTCGATTACATTCAGTAGAATAGTGTCCTTTTTCTCCACATCTAAAACATGTCACATTAGGATTCTGACCTCGTAATGCTGGTGGAGGTGGTATTGGTGGTAATAACGGTGGTCCTGTTGTGCTGGGGCTGGTAACAAAGCTGTCCTCTACGTGCTACTTCGTATTATTACCTTGCCGGTAAAATGCTCCGGATTCACGGGGAAATCTCCTTCCATTACCATTTTTGCGTTCCCCATTATACGATCTTGTGGATAATCGTATGAATTAGCATTTCGTGATTGTGGATAATCGTATGAGTTAGCATTCCGATTGTTGTTCCATCTAGTGGTGGTGAAAATTGTCAGTACGTCCCATGTTCCGACATTGTCTCGCTTCATGGCCTATTCCTCCACACATCTGACACTTGGGTACTTTACATTCAGAAGCATTATGTCCTTCATTTTTGCATGTTGTACAAAATATTGCTTTAGTTCTTGACCGTATTTCGCTCTCCTTCCGTATTGTCTTCTTGTTTCCCGTTCATCCTCATCTATGTATCTTGGAGGTATCAACACTTCAAGTTGTTCTGCTTCTTTAATTGCTTCACCTAAATCAGGCGGTTTATCAGTCGTACTTGAAGCTGTAAATTGTCCGTAGTCCGTTCATATACCATTTCTTTGCCAATTGACATCTCCGACCTGCAACGGTATAATCTCCGAAATCGTCGAGTGTAATCTTCCACTGCCTCAGTAGGTCCTGCCGTATTTCCTATAACTGCACTGTCGGGTCTCGCTTCGATATTTTCGTACATAATAATTCCTGAATAATGCAAGTAGTACGTTGTACTTATCGATTGTGTTAGCATTTTTGTAATACCAATCGCTAGCATCTCCCTTCAACGTAAATGGAAATATTCGTAGTTTCTCATCTTCATCCTTGATTTCATTGGCTTCACACGCCTTCTCAAACTGTTGAATATGCCGATTCGTATCTTCATTCTCAAGACCTGAAAAAGTAGATGGTATAACCTTCCCCGTAATTGTTAATGTTCCCATCTCGTCCGGTACTTCCACTGACAATAGTTCCCAGTTTCCTCGCGTTGATATTCGTGCTCGTGATCGTCACTCCCCTGATTATATCCTTTTCTCTGTAACCTTCGTACTTCATCGTTTGTTGCTCCTGTCCTCGAGCTTCAACTTGTTCCTTTCTTCTCTGTTCCTCACGCTCTTCAATCCTCTTCCGTGTCTCTATTACTGCTTGTCCGTAAATACCGCTCCTCGCTCTCTTTGCTGTCTCTGCTTAATTTTTCATATCTTTGGCGTTCTGCAAGAATACGTCGATAATCATCATTCACTTACTACTATATGCTGCAGGTCCATTCTCACGAGGTCTTCGTGCACTTTCTTCCATTTCCGCAATAGCTACGCTGATCGCATTAAGGACTCTCACCTAACCTCAATCTTTTTTTCTCCATCATAACTCCTTTGGTATCGCTCTACCCATCCTGATACATTCTACAAACACATTATCAGTTACCTACTAACACGACCATCCCTCCGTGGTCGCCATATGTTGAACCGAAAAATCCTACCCATTGCCAAGGTAAGATTGCCTATGAAACCCGTATTAAGGGTTACCGGAATAAAATAGAGAAGAAATCAGACATCAGAAGTCTGGAAAAGGGTAAGGATGGCAAGGTGTATGTAGCTAGCAGTACTATGGATCCCGTCACAGTACTGGAAAAAGATTAGTATACTACATAACAGAAATACGAGAGAGAGAGAGACGTATTGAGAGAGAAAGAAAACTTATATTATGTCCGCGCACGGCACATGGTACAAAATAACAGTATACTTGGGATGCCCTTCTAGTCCTAATCTAGTCTATTTATACCCGTACTCTAGGTCCCGTACTAGTATATACAACTGCCTCTCAACCTTATCCATTCAGTTACTGTAACTCCTTATCCTTATCCAAACACGTATACTCCTTGGTATCGTATTGCGGTGATGACCCGTATTGCGGTATTACGTTAGTAACTCGTACTCCGATATATCCTTCCACTCTTGGTTTTCCACAATATATATTGTTTTTGATATTTTCCCATTATATTCCCATGAAATAAGAAATTCTATCAATGTCTAACTATTCCAACAATATTAAAAGCTTTTGTCTACTATGAACTTTTTAAAAGAACGATAATATTTCCTTATGGATTCTCTACTTCCAAATAACTGAGTATTAATTATTAATAATTTTATTAAGCTTAATTAATAATTAAATTTAATGTTATTATCACACAATGTTTTAATTTTTAACAATATAAATTGAATCTTTTTGCTTCTTAAATAATTCAGTATTTAAAAAAAAACGACATGCTCTTTAAGGTTAGATTGTTTGAAGGTAATGGTTGTGTCATTAACTCTAGTTCAAACAAAACTAATACTTTTACCCAAGATGTATTAAACCACTTTCTAATTTTATGACCATGATAAGTATGAATGATTTAAGTTATAATAAAGGTTTTTATTTATAATAATTCATGTACATATCAAATCGTCCCTATCATCTCTAAGTATTACAATCTTACCATCAATATTGTTTTAAAACATTCTTGTGTTACATAAAATACTTGAGTTGGTTAATCATTATTATTGGGTCTCAACTTTATAAATATATTAGTTGTATTGATGCAATGTGCTACACAAACGACATTTTTTGCAACTTTCTTAATTGATTTGTGATTATTTATTTAGACTACATCCTTATTTTTTAAAAACAGAGAAGGAACATCAACAACACATCCATCAGGTTCTAAAAAGACTTTGGTAGCATGGTTTTATGTTAAGTTGAATAAGTGTTAGTTTCATTAGGAACATGTCAAATTTCTGAGAAATGTGGTTCACGCATTGAAATCTCTATGGACCAGGGTATGCACAGTTCTTGAGTGGGAAATGCTGAAGTCAGCTCAAGACATCCAGTGTTTCCTTGGCTTTGCTAATTTCTTCCAAAATTGCTTTTACATTGGCTCCGATCTTGCTTCACCCTAACCCTTTATGATGAAGACAAATGCATCTAACTTTGTTTTGTGTGATATTCTTTATTAATATAGCTCATACAATGATTTACATCCCATAGCATTTCACTTGTGCAAGTTCATGGCTGCGGAGATCAACTATGAGATTCATGACAAGAAATTTCTAATTATCATGATTGTTTCCAAGAGTGGCAAAGGTTTTTTAAAGGCTCCTCACACAAGGTTTTTCTCTCTTTACTGATCATCAGAAATTGGTTTACTTATCTTAGGCTCAAGTTCTAAATCAATGTCAAGCTTGTTGGACCCATTAGATCCTCTCTCGATTCAAATTTGAGATTAGTATCGACCTAGCACTCAACAAGTTCAATTCAACGCATTTCACGACTAGCGTATTTGGCACCACAGGCTGGTGATGTTGAATATGACAACAAAAGCAAGTGGTACTTAATCCTAATGCCTTCAAACACTCGCCGTTCATGTTGCACCCTTCGACTCTAGCCTTCTTGACATTATCCGCTCTGAACTCTTCTTCGATCCATTAGCCCAAGATATTTTGAGTCACCTCGCAAGTAACACTTCATCTATCTCATAACTCGATTACAATTTGTTCCAATTTGCCAACATTCTGCTTCTTCATAATGACTTGGTTTATACTCCATCGGGTAACATTTGAGTTCAAGTGTTGTAGTCTCATCACAACACTTTGCCTGCTAGTCACTTTGGCATTACAAAAATAGTGAAACTAATCAACCATAACTATTGGTGGCCCTGACTACACCAATTGATGAAAAAGTTTATTTGTACCTGTGACATTTGTGTTTGCTCTAGAATTCCTTGTCATCGCCATGTCTCCTCCAACCGCTTCTAGCTCTTAATCTTGCATCTCGATGGACTTTGTGACTGATTTGCCACCAACTAAAAAATTCAACATTGTTCCTGTTATTGTGGACCATTTTACTAAGATGGCCCATTTCCCATGTGTGAAGACTATCTCCAATAAAGAGCTGGTTGACTTAGTTATGAAAGACATTTTTTGGTCCCCGATAACATTGTCAATGATCGTGGTCCACAATTTATTGCTAAGTTTTGACAATGACTTCTCGAGCTATGTTATCTTTATATTATCATCAAGAATTTGATGGTCAATCAGAAAGCACTATCCAAACCCTCAAACAATATTGATGATGCTTCATCAACTACCAACAAGATGATTGGTTATTGCTACTGCCCTAGCTGAGTTTTCCTACAGCAACTCCAAGCATGCATCAATTGGTATGTCACCCTTCTATACCTTGATAGGTTAACATTCACAATGGAGTTTTGATATACCTGGGAGTTAGGTAAATCCATCTGTTGAACCATCTCCAGTCTGTCTAGGTTACACTTCATCAACATCTTCTAGAGGCACATGAACATTAGAAGACAATTGCCGATTGGCATTGTAAAGACAGGCAGGCTCGTGAGTAGGTCTGGCTTCTTTGATGCAATATTAAGACTATGCAGTCTTGTGGAAAGTTTGACTATCAATGCCCTCGGATGTGGCTTATCGGTGGAGCTTCCTTTTTTATGCATATTCATTCGGTATTCCATGTTTATTTGTACCATCTGAATACACTCCCTAGTCAACTTTACCACCTCCAACCCCGGTTATAGTTGATAATGATTTGGAATACAAAGTCAACAAAATCTTGGACTCTAAGTTCCTTTGCTGCCGACTCTATTACTTGGTCGATTGGGTTGGCTACCCTTCAAATGAGTGTTTGTGAGCTTGTAACAAATCTGCAACATGCTCATGACGCCATCAACAAGTTCATCACAAGTATTCAGACAAGCCTAGCTCTAAAAAGTGTGACGATTTGACTTCATTACACGGATATGGATACGAATATGAATACGAATAATGATATGGATAAGAATAAGGATATAGAATAAAGATATGAATAAGGATCATTAAAATTAACCACATGGATAAGGGTCATTTAAAATTAGCTAAGTCCAGATTTTTGACTTCCCTTATAATATATAAGGGTGGACGTGATCAAGGTAAGCTCAATGCCAATTTAAAAATTAAGCCTCTTATTTTGTTTTGTTTTCTATAATACAATTTCTTATCTTTTGGCTTGGTTCTTGACAGCCTCGTGTCTATTTAGGCATTTGAGTTAGACTCATGGGGTCGTCTTAAAAGACTTAACATTGTTTACACATGGTGTTAACGCCGGATGACCACTTGGTAGCAACATGTTGACTCGTAAAAACTCTAACAAGAGCATTTAATATTAATGATCACATGCGATGGCCATATTCATGAAATAAAAAGACTTAAAAGGAGGGATTTGACTTTAACATTTAATAAGATAGTATTTTAGTATTATAGTTTGAAACACAATCTTCAAGTTACTTGAAAAATAAAAAAAAATTTTATCAATACATTGCTTAGGGAGCAATGTAGAACTTTGGGATTGTTAGATGTTCATAATTAATAATATATCTTAGTTCGACATATTGAACTAAATATTATATTCATATTTGAGATTCCCTTAACAGTTCCTCAAAATACTAGAAATAACATTTGTTTTCATCTCAAGTTGAAATTCGGTTCGTATCAATTAAGTTCAAATGTCCATATTACAGTTTTTTCATATTAATAAATTAATACAATTGTAAATTCACATCCACTGATGTAATAAATTGTCAATAAACTTAGGATTTGAATGTTATACGATTATTATCAATTTAAGAGTATCAATATCGAAATTGCAATTCTTTATGGAATAAGGATTAGTTTAAAAATGCTTATCAAAACGGACTTAGTGGAGAGGTTATAGGAATTAGTGAAAATGTTTACATAATTAATTTGAGAAATATAATGTTACAAAGGTGTGTACTATTACGAGTTAAGAAAGACTCTTATCATGGGAAATTTAATTTTGAACTTCAGTATTTAAACTTAGTGAAATAAAGAGTTAAGAATTATTAAATAAACCTAATGGTTGTGCTCTTCGAGAAATAAGTACAATAGGAACGAGTTTAGTTAAGACACATGATATTTAAATATCGCTAATGAGGCACTAGATATAATAGATTGAGTTTCCTGGTTTTCACATTAGTTTAATAGAAATATATGTTAGCTTATATTTTCTCTCTAAACTAGTTGGTGTTTTGAAATAATACAAAGTCGATTGTGAAAGGTGAATTATAACACTTGATAATAAATTTGACTTGAATTTGATTCTTATTGAAAATGAATTTATGTTAATACACATCAAATGGATGGCTAATTTCATGTTGATGGACCTTTTTATATACATGTATACAATCGTGTGCCTCTAGGACCTTTAGCCAGATTAACATGTTTATAAAGAACAGGGGTTTTAAAAATAATACTCTCTATTAGAAAAGAGTTTGCTACTAATAAAAGTCTCATGCCTAGTTTGATGTCATACACTAATGAGAAATAGGTATAATAGCAAACCCTAATGAGAAAAACCAAGAAATGCAGAAATGTGAGGCTATAATATTATAACATGTGGAATGTGAAATTGTTGGAAAGTTAAGGAAATGTGAAGGTATAAATTAAGCATTTGAAATGGACTCAAATTGTTCATGTGACAAAAGTGCATTTAAAATTAATGAATAAAGCAAGGCTTTCTTTTTGTTAACCTAGCGGTAATCAACATTAACTAAAAGCCTCAAATATAAATTTTAGTTAAATAAAGAAATTAATTATTATATTGTTTGTATCATGTGACACACTTTGCAAACATGAAAGGTTTTATGTGACTTCATGTCGCATGCGATGACTCCAACAACTAAGTTTAGGACTCAGTGAACAATAGTTCTAAAGTACTTGGTTTCACGTAATACAAAGGGGTAATGAAAATTATGTGAACTTTTTTGTTGACTTTACATAAAAAAATATTTAGTTTTTGGTTATTTATTTTAACATTATTTGGTCTTAGAGTTAGGGTTATCCATCAACGAGGATGTTGATATTTTAAAGGGGGAGAGTGTCATAATTTTTATTATGATTGTTCTTTACTTTGAACGTTGATTGTTGTTACTTATCAAACTATATTGACAAGTTCCAAATGTTAAAGAAACATGCCTACTTAGTACACTTGAGTATATAATGATGATCCGATCAAATGTCATTAAGTATTTATAGGAAACTTTAAGCAAAATTAGCACTTCTATTTAGAAATTTTTGACCCTTGTTTTCTGAGTTATTAAATAATTTTGGTGAGTTGAACATGTCATATATGAATAGAAACACCTCTAAGATTGACCTAACCCTAGGGTTGCCCTAAACCCACACCCTAAACCCCTTAGGTTAGGGTTTAGGGATCGATGGGTCGTTAAGTCAAGCTCACCAAGTATATTCTTATTAAAATGAGATTATGTGCTAGCTCACTTACAAAACAAGAAAACAAGGGGCCTATGTCACATATATTATTAAGTAGGATATATAATGAGAGTTTCTGAATTCATAATTAAGTTTGTTATTCTTTTATTAGTGCAAGTTCTAACTTGTGTCGTCAAGCACAAACCCTTTGTTGCTACCTCAACTCCAATGATAGGGTACATCTCATCTTCGGGGTAGGCTACCCTTACCGTTGGTGAATTTGTGCCTAGGAGGTCTTGTTAGAATACACGTTCCAAGAGTTATACGTTAAGGCATGTCTTTAACCTCCTTCTCCACATTAAGTTAAGAGTAGCACTAGCAACTAAACAAGGCATATTTTATTCTTGTTCAACTATAAACATGAGATCTAAGTGGTTGACATGTTCTCTTTGTCAAATTCATGAGGGTTCATATAGGAGTTCTAGAGGTGACATTCATGAGCCACATTTGTGTCACCATGTGTAACCCTTAAACCTAAGGGGTTATGACAAGATAGCTTACATCTTGGGAAATAATGTCACATGATGTGACACTAGACTAAATGGCACACAACACAACATCTAAGGCACGCTCTTTGGGGTTGTCTCAAAGACTTCAAGTCGGATAATTTAGCAAGTAGGTGTGTTCATGCTTACATTAAGGTGCTAAACCTTGGTATTAATTCAAGAAAGGTTAAGTCTCATAATTGGGTGTGCTATTGACAAACTTGATTAGAAATGTTCTTCTTGGGATCCATAAGTTAAATAACCTAGGCTCATTAGAAGCCCTTTTATGAAACACTTGTGAAGTCGTGTACTTAGGGTTATCCAAACCTAGCCTTAGAAAGTTTACTTAACAAAATACTCATGTCCACTTACAATACATACTTATGTTCTCACTAAGTACTAACCCTAGGTCTAAGGTATAACTTGGCCATTCAAATCCTTAAGGATTAGTCGAGGTTTAGTGTTAAAGGTTTTACTTGGTGCCATAAAGGCGGCTTGCCAGGTGCCAACCCTGAAATCCCCTCTTTGGAAACCCCACGGAATCTGGTAAAGTAACTTGTATTAGGAACCCAAGCCTTAGGAACTTAAGCCCTAGCTGACCAAGTCCACGAACGAGGCTCACCTTGTGAATTAGGATATGCATACTAACCGAGCTATAGGTATCGTTCCTATTGAGGCGGCCGGAGCAAGGCCTCAACCACTAATTTTGCAGAACATGAACTCGGGCAATGCCTTTGAGCTTGTGAGCAGGTTTTTGGCCCAAGGAATTTAACTAACTCCTTGGAAGTAATGTACCCCTGTCACAAAGGCGAGATCCTGCCAACGATAAGAATAGTCTAACACGTACCCCTATCTTGTGAAAGTTTGGGCGGCACAACAGAGGGTTGCGCTTTGACGACACAAGCTTAGCTTGCATCGGTAAGAGGGTTAATGAGCTCTCTTTTGAACCCAGGAAGCCTCACTACATATACTCTACCTTATTTATGTGATGGACCCCCCCCCCCTCGTTTTCCTAAGTTAGTAAGTGGGCTAGCACGGAAATGCCAGCCCTTACAGAAAATGAGTTGTCCTAACCTAACCCTAAGCCTAACCCCTAGGGGGGGGGGTTTAGAGGCGGTTCACATGTGCCCTCGCCCTCATGTGAGGGTGAAGGTGGGGGTGAGGGTTACATATGACCTATTTACCCTCACGATGTTAATTTAAATTTAATAAAATTTGTTTTTTAAAATAAATAAATATAAATTAGAATTGTGAATTTCTCAATTATATAATTATTTTATATAAAATAAATAAAATTAAAAGTCTTGCCTATTTATATTAATATATTTAATTTTTTTTAATTTAAACCTATAATAATGAAACACTTGGCAAGAAAAAGCATATTCTTACCCTCACGAGGGGTGAGGAAATTTAATTAAATTTAAGCTTATTTAGAATCTTGTCCTTAAGACCCTCACGAGGGTGAGGGTAAATATTACATGTGACCCGGTGAGGGTAAAAAATTCTTAAGGGTGAGGGCACATGTGAACTGCCTCTTAGGGCGTGGGGTTAGGTCAACCCTAGGGGTGTCCCTAACCCTTTTTTGACAAGCTGTACTTTTAATGGAAAACCTACTTTAGAACATCAAACCAGTGGAGAGTTTTCTAGAAAGTAAGTTCTAGCTTCGCCTAAAGTTTCCTGCAAATACCTAATGACCCGACCGGACCATCATTAGATACCCAAGTGCACTAAATGGGCCTGTTTCCTACTACATCTAGGGTTCGTCACACGGTAAGTAACAATAGTCAGTCGAGTCATAGTAAAAACTATGACACACTCCCTGTCTTTGAAAATGTCAACGTCCTCGTTGACGTCTAACTCCAAGATTAGGAAAAATTAACCGAAAACTAACGCTAATCACTCTATGCGGAGTCAGCAAAAGTTCACAAGTTATTTGCATTATGCGAAGCCAAATACTTCAGAACCGTCGTTCACTGAGCAAGAACTCAGCTATCGGAGGTACCACCTGCGACAAGAAGTCATTTGGAGACCTTTTGCACGTTTGCAAAGTCTGTCACCCGACATAGACAACAAGTTAGTTAATTTCTTTTAGTTAATTAGAATTTATATTGGAGGCTTCTAGGTCAGCCCTTAGGTTAAGAAAAATAACTTTATTTCTTAATTAGTTTGAGACCTCGCCTCAAACTCATTCACCAACTCCATCACGTTCTGCAGATTCTTCAATAGTTCCCATGTCGACTCGCATGCCGGGTACCCTTTCCACTTAACAAGATATTTATGTTTACATTTTCGCCGTCCATGAATGTTTCGCCCTTTTAATATCGCCTCAACTTCGAATTCTTTCTCCTCACCAACTAACTCTGAAGATGGACGTAAACTATGATATTTACCCATAAGCCACTTTCCCTACTCGCTTCACCACCTTGTATGGACCTATGTAGTGCGATAGAAACTTCTTCAAAAGAGTCGTTGGAACTTGAAGGCTTTTGGTACTCAAGATACCATATTTCCAACCTGATACTCTACATCCTTATCGTACTGCTAATGATACCTTTCCTGTGCTGTAGCCATCGCTTGATGAGCAGCTTTCCATGTCCGATACAACTGTCTAATGAACTCTGCTACAGAGGGAACTCGATTAACATCGTCTTTCGGTAACACCGTACTCTAAGGAATACCACCCTTATTCCCAATTAACACTTCTATCAGGCTATACCTGATCGCAGTGTGTGTCGAGTTATTGTAACGTATCTTAGCCATATCCAAGTGTTCAGCCCAATCAAGTTGATCACCTTGAACGTAGCATCTGAGATAGTCCTCGACTTGTCGGTTCACCCTCTCCATTTGACCATCAATTTGCAGATGGTAGGCTGTACTGAACTTCAACATCATACCAAACTGTTTAAACAACGTTCCCCAAAACTTGCCCGTAAATCGAGGATCCCGATCTGAGATCATCGTTTTCAGTAGCCCGCGCACTCTTACGACTTCGTGGAAGAATAACTTTGCTATTTGTTTTGCATTCACTATCCTACAATTGGAACGAAATGAGCAGCCTTTGAACCCGATCAACTACCACCATGAGGGAATTGAAACCACAAGATTTCGGCAATCCCATGATAAAGTCCAAAGTAACACTTTGAAATGGCCACTCTAGAATCGGTATACACTGCAACTTCCCAGCTCGTTTTTGCGATCTACTCTTCACTTGTTGACATGTGGGGCATGTCTTAACATACTTGGCAACATCGTCTATCATACTCGGCCAATAGAATCCCTGTTTCAACAAAGCCAACGTCTTATGCCTTCCACCATGTCCTGCCAAAGGAACGTCATGATGCTTGGTTGATGGTGGTTAGACATCGTCAAACGGCCAGCCGGCGTGAATGCCAGCCAGCGCGGACGAGCGACGGGATGAAGTGCCGGATAAAGGAGGTACCTCAGGTACGAACTGATAGTGACTGATGTCAGGCTGCGGCATAACCAGCGTAGATCCGATTGTCTGGACCAACTACCCAGGGTACGTAGGACAACACGCGTGAGGGAGGTGCATAAATGTGACAGGCAGGACTCTATCACATGGCTGCAGACCAGTGGGAAGGCACCACCTGTACCTAGGGTTAGCGTTAGGTAACCCACTATATAAGCTGGAAGGCGGGTAGTGGATCGGGGTCTTGAGGAGTCAAGTCTGCGTCTTATATCTTGCTCCTCTGTCGGAGTTACTTTGTACTCGGACATGCAATATAATATATCCGGTGTTCCCCGCTTGTCCTACTCCTGGGCTCAACAACACACTCTGCCAAATCACCGTAGTAGAACTCCCCCTACCCTGTACACGGGCCCTCGCAGTGTCCGAGTAGAGGCCATTCAACACCTTCCACCACATCCGAGGTAAGGCCGGCTTGCCGGTCCGGACCCCCGAAATTGGACGCTCTCCACAGCATCTTGGCGACCACTGTAGCTTCTTGAGAAGCCACACATCTGGCCTGCGGAGTCCCCGACAACCATTTGTGGCAACCACAGAGGGATAGATAGTACACACAGATGGAGTTCACTATAGCAAGTAGAGTTGCGAGCCGAAGAAGAGTTGAGATTAACTTGTTCGAACAAATAAAAATTGACAAGCAACAGCTGGCCAAGAGGATGTGACGGGCCGGCCGAGGGAGGTTGATGGAAGGCGGCGAGGCACCTCAGTTGCCGCAATCGGCTCCTGTCTCACCTACCCGAGGGAACGACGAAAATGCTGCATGGCCGAATCTCTGAGCAGCGATAAACTCAGCACACCAGCTGCAGAGGCGGTCGCACACCGCCGCTGATGAAGAAGGATATGAAGGAACTGTAGCACGTTCGGACAACAGTCTAGGCACGGCAGCATGCGGGTATGAACAGCACCCGGATGGGAACTTTGCCCGACAATAACTTATGATGCAAATGAGATGGATGGCAAGACGATGAAAGCCCTCCACCTCTCGATGTAGGCGAAAGTGACAGCCATGAAGCCCCCACACCAAAGAGTAGAAACCCGTGTTTGACGAGTAACCCTCGAAGGAGGAAACCTTGCACAGGACAATCCTAGGAAAGGGCAGGCCTGCGATAGAGGCAAAAATCTCGAGGGGGCGAAAGCAACACGGATAACGACGGGGGACGTCAACCTGAAGTCCAACGCGACCAACTCCACACGGACGTAAGGTAGGAAACCCAAGGCCATCGCACCCACCAGGGGACGCGGGGGCCCGTGTCTGCCCGGAAAGAGGGCCCCATAGGGAGGGCATTGATTGCCAACAAGGCAACCTCTGCACCAAGAGTTCAGCCAATCGGATGCAGCAGGCTAGGGTGGTTACTAGGATGAGAAACCCAAGGCTTCGGAAGGCCGGGGTACACATGGGATGACCACCTGCGCGAAGGTGATTGGACGTCAACGAGCTGACGGACTGGGAGGAGGCACCAGAAAGAGGGGCCGCACAGTGGCCACTTCGAAGAAGGGACGAGAGGAATTTGTCCAAGGGCAGGAGAGATTCGCCCGAGCGACTAGTATCGCACTGGCCCGTGAAGGAAATCCGCCAGGGCACACGGCAGAGCCGCAACCATCACCAGACAGGGGAATACCGTCTAGGGGAGGAGGATTGCTAGACGTCGTGGGAAGATTTCGTGCACGGTCCTATAAAACCACTCGTTGGAGGAGGGAATACCATCCAGCCAAGGTAAGCTGCACCACCAGCTGTCAGGTTGGTCCCGCGAGGGGCCCCTGAGGGACAGTCCGGAAGGAGCCCGTCCTCGTCACCCACCCTCAATAGAGGGCAGGGCCACGAGGAAGGAGAAAGGTACCCAGAATACCGGGATGTGGACTACACCATGTCCAAAGCGGAGGGTCCGGATCGGAACACTTCTCAGGCACAACGAGAGGCCATGGGAACCGACCCGGTTACCTTATTAGCCCGTGCGCTCAATCGAATGCAGGAGAGCACTGTAACATGCCCTTACCCGCGTTCCGTGGAGTGAAGGGGAAGACGCAAACCAACACGTACACAAGTTTGAACAGGTGTGCGAACTTCGAAGTGTAATCGACAATCACAAGAAGTTGAGTGCCTTCACATGCACTTTGGACAAGAAGGCACACGCCTGGTGGATGCGATTCCATGAGGCAAAAGAAGGAGCTCGCTGGGAAACCGCACGAAGGGCGTTTCTGGATACCTTCCAGAGGAAAAGAGTGAAGAGGAGGTGATCCACAAGCTAACGAGCTTGAAACAGAAAGTAGGAGAATTGGTCGATGAATACACGGTTCGTATGCTGGGGTATATCGCCCGGCTAAGAGACACCCCAGTTGACCTGACCAAGAAAATGTGGTACCGAAAGGGACTACGGCCGGAGATCCGCAAGTGGATCGGCTTAAATGATGACCAAACGTTCGACAAGTTACTCCGGTACGCCAAGAAGACTGAGAAGCGGGAAGCTGAAAGACACCAAGAAAAGAAGGCGCAGGACAAATTGGACGCAGAAGGGGCGAACGACACCACATCGGATGAGGAAAACCTCTCTGATGCTCCAAAGCCGGCCAAAAGGGAGAAATGGTCAGGTACCAAGGGATACAGGCAGCTGAAGTGAAGGGAAACCCAACGAGGGGCCACATGAAAGGAAGACTTATCCACGACACTGGCTCAAATGGGATACACCGCACACGGGGACAAGTATTGTCAGGTATGTAACATCCGTGGGTCTCACAACACGGACGATTGTTACCGGCTGGCCGAACTCCTGAGCAAAAGGCTACCACAGGCGGCCGCACTGACGGGTAGAACGGGGGACAGAAGGGGTGCAGATGGTTGAAGGAGTTACGGCCGTAGGACGGAGGGAGATAACCAACCCCATAGGAGGTCCCATTCGGGAGACCAAAATCGTAGGTCCCGTTCCCATGAGCGGCCACCATATCGACCCAGGTATGGCAACAGAGAGAGATGACTGGAATGCAAGGAGGTGTTGTGTGCACTGTGCGGAGGCCCATACCCGCTCTACCGGTGTTCATGGGTAACATTAATCAAACCAATGCTAGAGGCACGAGTAGCCGGCGTTGCTAGGGCGAGTAACAAGTAGATCCCCGCTAACCCAACTCCAACCCCCGTATCGCAAGTGAACCAAGTAACGTGGTACTACCAGAATAGGACGGCAGGACAAACATAGTACCGTAGGGTCCCATAGCGGACGAAACAAGGGAACCGCAAGGGCAGAGAACCAGGGAGCGCAAGGCATGAAAAGAGGAGGCAGGCAACAAAACCCCCAGTATTAAAGCAGTGGGTAAAGAAGCAAACGCAAGGACTGACCGTCTCGAGACCCGTGGAGCCCAACCAAGACCAAGAATCGCTAAGAAAGGTAAGGAGATGGCGGAACTGCGCCTTTAGAAGGGGGAGGCCCAGACGGTGTCAGAACAGGAAACGCCGCTGGTTCCCACCACAGGATGGGGGAATCGGGCATGACAGCAGCAAGGCCCCCACCAAGAGGCACTGCAACCACAATGGACTACGTAAACGACATACCAACCATTCCGGTTCGAATGGCGGGTCACACAGTCAGCGAGGTGATTATAGATGGGGGTTGGCAGTCAATGTCATGTCAGTAGAGCTCCACAGGAAGTTGTATGCCAACCCTAGAGCCCACTCCCTTTTAGGTACGCATGGCAAATCAGGCCGAGGTGGCACCCAAGGGCATCTTGAGGGTAGTAGAGGTCGAGATCCAAACGGTCAAATATGAATCAACGTTGTGGTCCTAGACATGCATGCCATGGGGATTCGACCTACTCCTCGGTCGATCCTGGCTTAGGGGTGCAAAGGTGCAGCACGACTGGGAGCACCAACAAATATGATTTCGAACCAGATGGGCGATAAGGTCTATACCCATAGGCCAAACCTAGGCCCCTGTGTGGAGATTCAGGGCATTGGAATATCAAGAGCTCAACGGGCGCGGAGGATGGAACAAGGGCACAACAGCGACCCCCGCAGGCCGACCCCCGGGATTGGGTCGCACTAGGCAGGAGGCCTATCATCAGAGGCAGCTCAACGTGAACAAACTAAGGATCGCAGGGGGAGCAACCGAAGCCCGAAACTATCCAGCATCGGAACATTGGTTCACCAACCACCAAGATGATTCCGAAGGGTCCATTTGGACATACCCCAGTCGGACGGGTGCTCCAATCAAGCAGAGCCACCCCAAACCGGTATCGGTAGGGATCGATAGCTCTCTATCGGTCCTGGCCCCAACGGTAAGTACCCACTACCACAGCCGATCAGAGATCAGCCCTGGAAATGGGGGGGGAAGAAGCTCTAGCATAGACCCTCCCTGGTAGAAGTAGGACATGAAACCCCAGATGGGGACGCGCGAGGCCAGTATGGGGAAGAAGTGGCAAGAAGGGATCAGCAGGTAAGGCAATGCAGTTAGAGCCAAGATGGATCCCACCAGGCACCATCGAAACCACCACAGTCAACTATAACAGACAAGTACCATGACGGGCGGCTGATAGTAGCCACGCTGGTCACCAAATGGAGCATAGGCCAAGGAATTCCGGGGCAGAGCAATCGAACCATGAGGTGACGCAACAAAGAAGATAGAGCAGTCGAAAGTAGGATCTCCAAACGCATGTGTGGCTAGCTCACAGGATCACATGGTCCATCAGGTTGGACCGCATGTGTGAGGCACGTACTACGAAGGCAATGATGGTCAAGTGGCACCATCATTGCGTATCTAGGCACAGGGATAGACGTGCCAGTCACTTCGGAGGACGCCACAAGGACTGCCACAACACCTATACTCAGGAAGGAGGCGTACAATGCCACACTTCCACTACCATGACCACGGGGTGGACGGAGAGGAATCGGCCAGTGGTAATCAGAGAAATTCGCGTGTCCATCAAGGGTTAGGAACGATCAGTGGAGATGGTGTCGCCCAGGCACTCCAAGTTCAAGGAATTAATCGGGTAACCCGACATCCGACGAGTCAAGACGCAGTTGCAGCTGGACGAATTCTTCGACCTTTCGTGGGGAGAAGTGGAGGACCCAGGATTCGCTGAGAAGGCTAGACAATTCCTCCAGTCAGGAACTAGTAACTAGTCAAACCGGGCGTAGGAGAATACAATTTTGCACGGATGGGAGCGCAGTCTTCCGCATTATGTTCGACGAACTAGCAATAGTCTTCCGACTACCAAGAGACGGCCTAGCCTTAGGGGAATGCTCGGACACGGAGGTTCAACAGCCTGCCACCACAGGAACTCATGGACTACGAGGCATACAAGCAAAGGAGGAAGCAACCGACTTCATAACGCTAGTGGCCTTCATGCTTATGGGAAGAACAGGGAGTCGGATCACCAGGCGATTGGCGAACGATCTTTGCAGGGCATGGGAAGGAGTCGCGGTAAATTGGGCTGATTGCCTTAAGCAATACCTAGTTCCGGCTCTAACTAGTGGAATTCACGAAGTTTGAACCGGCACTGAGAAAAGGCTCCCCACGGCCAGCCATATTGCTATTATGACCACAGGCTCGTTCAGCTGAATGATAGTTAGAGCACCACCACCACTCCAAATGAGGGAACAGCCAGAACCCCGGAGTCAATAGAGTAACAGGATTCAATAGAAGAACCGGCGTCTACAGAGGAATAGGAGTCAACAAAGGAACAAGCGACGACAGACGAACATGACTCAACAGAGGAACAGGCGACGATAGAGGAACAGGACTCAACAGAGGAACAAGCGTCAACAAAAGAACAAGCATCAACAGAAGAATAGGCGTCAACAGAGGAACAGGTGGAAGGTAGCCCCTTTCCGGACCAGGAATCACCAGGGTATGGGACGCCGAAACCCATACACGCGATTCCCCTGGCCGTAGGATCCCCACTACCACCAAAATCCCCAGCAGAAGCAATCGAGCAATCCACCGGACCCAGCCAGGGAGGAGAGAAGGACAAGCCCGAGGACAAGTGCAAGAGTAACTACCAACATTTCCAGGCCGACGGACGATGGACCTCCATAGTCTATACCGAGCTCGCAGAGGCCTTCAACCAGCTAAAAGAAGCCATGGTGGTATATGACAACCTCGACCTCCTAGCGGTGGCGAAAGAACACGATGACATAGTGACGGAACTCACAGAACGACGGCAGGAAGCCCAGGAGGTTACCCAAAGGGCTAATGAGCTACTAAGTGAAGGGGGTCGACTGTGTATGTTAACAATGAAGAGAACAAAGGATGCCTAGGAAAGCTGGAGCGAGAGGAGAGCGGAATTCCAGAGGCTATACAGTGAGTGCGAAACTCTCCTAGGGCTACTCAATGACGACCAGCACGCCCACAGCCAGGTCATAGCAGGAAAGGAACAACAAATACTAGAACGCAAATCTCGGTTAGAACGAAGGTGTGGGGAGCGCGCAGAAGCACAAGCAGAACTGACGGCAGTCAGAAGGGAGTTACTAACAAGGACTCAACTCTCAAAAGCCATTACCACACCTACAGTCAGCCAACCGGGACCCCTACTCAAGAAGCCAGAGGCAAGCGATATAAAGCCATCAAGCACGGGATAGGAGTACAACCCAGCCAGGGAACGGACACATCGTGAATCATCGCCTCCGAACAAAGGGGGCACGGCCGCCAACAAGCTCAGCTCCTCACGGAAAGGGAACAAGAGCTACAATACTCCCGAGAACGGATGCAGAACCTGGAGGATCAGCACAAAGCAGGCTCGAGAGCACCAGGCAGGGTCCGAGGCAAAGCTCCGGAGGGTGATCGCGCTACGGGAAGCGACCATCACCACACTAAGACCACGCTAGCCGCAACAGAGAACAAATCGCCATGTACTGGGAGCTCCAAGGGGTGGATACCTATAGCACATGGCCCGAGGACGTGCCAACAAATAAGTCAGGGCGTCTGGTTGACGGTGGTATCCATATTCCTTCTATTCACATTACAAGTGGATGTTCCCTGCTTGTCCTACTCCTGGGCTCATCAACACTCTCTGCCAAATCACTGTAGTAGAACTCCCCCTACCCTGTACACGGGCCCTCGCGGTGTCTGGGTAGAGGCCATTCAACACCTTCCACCACATCTAAGGTAAGGCCGACTTGCTGGTCCGAACCCCCGGAGTTGGACGCTCTTCATAGCGTCCTGGCGACCACTGTAGCTTCCTGAGAAGCACCACATCTGGCCTACGGAGTCCCCGACGACCAATGCTCTCTTAACAACCTCTCCCTCCATGTCCCTTTTGGAACATAGAGTTTCTTTAAAGAACTTCATCTTGTATCGCAAAGTGCACCTGTTTGAGTGCATCCATTTGACTTTCTATTCCTACTGGAATATTACCATCTCTTCGTAATTGATGAACTTGTTTCCTCTTTGCCACCAGGCTCAAAGCCTCCTTAGCAAACTCGTCCTGAAGATACGCCATCATTCATCATCAAAGTTGACACGGGTGCTGACATAATACGAAGATGACCCTTCCTACTAAGTGCATTAGCTACCACATTGTCCTTTCCTGCTTTATGTCTGATTTTAGGCTAAAATCGTGCCAACTTCTGTTGCCATCTAGCATACTTTGGTGATAGCTTCAGCTACGTTTCAAAATACTTAGAGTTACACTATCTGTCCAAACCATAGTGCCATGACTTGGAAGATAATGATGCCAATACTCCAAGGAAGCAACAATAGCATACATCTCTTTTTCATAAGTAGGCCATCGAGTTTGCGCGGCATCTAACTTCTTCAAGAAAAAGGACACTGAATGTCCTTTCTGTTGCAATGCCCCACCAAATGCAAAGTCAAAAGCGTCACATTCTACTTCAAAGGGATCTTCAAAAATGGGCAACTGCAAAACTAGCTCAGAAGAGATAGCTTCTTTGAGTTTGATGAATGCATGTTGACACTCTAGAATCCAATGCCATAGAATGTTTTTCATGAGATTTGTCAATGGGGCGCTATCTCGAGTAACCTTTTATAAATCTTCGATAATACCCCGTTAGACCAAGAAATGATCTAACTTCATGCACGTCTTTCAAAGTCATCCACTCGGTAATAGCTTGAATTTTTTTTGGATCTATGGCAACCTTCCCACATGAGATCGAGTGTCCCAAGAAATCTATCTTGGTTTGACCAAATGCGCACTTGCTTTTGTCAAGCCACAATCCAAGAGCAAGGAGGCTTGACTCAGGAGCAAGACAAGAAATAGGAACAAGACGAGCAAGACAGGAACTAAGAACAAAACAAGCAAGATAGGAACTAGGAACAAGACGAGAACAAGACAAGAATGATCGTAGAATGATTGGTGTTAATAGTAACTGATTGTACAACAATTAGGTCGGAGCTTTTATGCTTACAACCAAGAGCTAATCTAGGCATGAGCTAAAAATATACTCCAAGAGCTAATATAGCCATGAGCTAAAATGATGTCCCTTATCCTGTAGGCATATCCTATAAGCATATCTTGTAGGTATATCCTATAGGCATATCCTGTATTTTGTATCATGTATCTGTATCCTGTATCGGGTCATTATAGCTTTCTTTAACATACAACTGGTTCTCCCTCAACCTCTGAAACACTCTTTCTAAGTGTTCCACATGTTCCTCAATTGTCGAACTAAAAATCAGAATGTCATTACCACGAACTCGTCTAGATGGTCTCTAAACACGTCATCCATCATTGTGCAAAAAGTTGCTGGAGCATTGCACAACCCGAATGGCAAGACTAGAAACTCAAATGATCCATAACGCGTTCGAAAAGTGGTCTTCTCGATGTCATTCTCTGCTAATCGAATCTGATGGTATCTAATCTCAAGTTATTCTTGAAAAATACTTTGCTTTCGATAGCCTATCAAATAAGTTGTCCATTCGTGGAAGAGGATACTTATTTTTGATAATTATCACGTTCAGCACTCGATAGTCAAAATACTAATAATATAGCAAGGGCAGTTCTTGTCCAAATCAAATATTGGAAGGCTAAGCTAAACTTAGTTGTCTTGAATATGACGAGGTCTGACTTTGTTTTGGACATGGAATGGTTTCATAAATATGTAGTCGAAATGAGAGGTTCTGGGGATAATTGAATCACGCTTGCAGCTGATAAAAAGGACATTAGAAAAACAACGCTCAAAATGGAAATGCTAATTAATAAGGATTGGAATCCTATGTTTTTACCTTAACTCAGTTGCATAAGGCGGTTAACATCGAGAACGTGTATTTCTTGCAATGGTTTTGGATACTGTTGGAGTCAAAATAGGAGATGGTCAAGAATCTATTCCCGAACCTATTTTGGAAGTCTTGAACATGTTTAAGGACGTGTTACCAAAAACATGCCGCCCGAGTTACCTCCACGTCGAGCTGTGGACCACATGATAGAGATTTTGCCAGGTTCGTCTCCACCGGCAAGAGCCCCATATCAGTTGAATCCTCAAGAGTTAATAGAATTGAAGAGACAGCTGACAGAATTGATTGATCGATGACACATTCGACCTAGTTGATCGCCGTATGGTGCACTAATCTTGTTTGTAATGAAAAAGGATGGTACGATGTGAGAACCTTTGCCAAAATTGATCTTTATTTCATACATTTTATTTATCCAAATTCAATTGACGAGCTAGACTAGTCGATATGAAGTTGTATATTGCTCCAGTATCAATCATCATTTGAACTCAGTCCCCTCGTATCCTTCCTATCAAATATAGCAGGGTCAATTTTGTCTTGAATAGCGAATAAGGCAGGTTGTGTTTGGCACAACATTACCTCTTTTGACTCATCTTCTGGATCTTCAAGCGTTTCTAGTTCAGCAACTTCTTCTTCTACCATCACCTTGAAATGACCCAACTATTGTGAGGGTGCCCAACATTGTCTAGCGACATGACCAGGCTTATTACAATATAACATGTCGGAACCCCGCCTATGGATTGTGAGGGAGCAGACTTTGGAGCCGAGCCCTTGGCCTGCTGAGGTGGTGGTAACGCTAACGATTTCTGAGATCCGATGGGTCTTGATGTATTAAAAACTTAGAACTGCCGACAAAGGGACTTGCACTTCGAACTAATGGTGATTGATCTGGTCACCTATCAAACCTTCTGAACCCAGACTTTAAAGGAAACCTCCTCGATTTAGGTTTTGCTTCCTCCCCTTTGTACAAGTCTTCTAACGACATGCCATAAGCAACCTTTTGAGCTGCCTTTTGACATTCCCGATAGCTTGTTGGCTTGTACCTTAAGATTTCCTTTCGCGTCTTCTCATTCAAGCTAGCCATGAAGCAACTTCAAGCTTCATCATCGCTCATATTTGGCACCAATCACCATACACTTTCGAATCGATAAACGTGGTCTATTGGACTTCCCCGAACTCTCTATTGACAAAGTGTCAGGTTAGCACGCAATTGCAAACCGAGATCATCCGACATATACTGCTTTTTAATCTCCTTTTTCATGTGTTTCTAACTGTTTCGATATCCATGTTCACCTTCAACAATTCGCCACCAAGTCTTAGCGTCTCATTTAAGAAATTGGTTGGCACATGCAACCTTTTCTATCTCTCACAAAAGCAGCCTTGAAATAGTTTTCCATATCAGTTATCCAAAACTTGTAATCCTTTGAACCCATAAAATCCGAAGGCTTTACCGGTTTAAATTTACTGGGACCTCCACCTACTTTTGCAAAGAATCTGATTCAGAGGAACCTGACTCTGAGTCACGCTTCTTCTTCTTTATTCATGTGTCTGGTTACAGAACATCTGACATTGCAATATTCGTCGAAATCCGAATGGCAACATTATCTATTCAGTCGTTCAACCCGAAAACATCCCTTTGAAGTTCGTTTAGGGCATCCATCATTATTTCTCGCTAACCAAGTCGTTGTTTAGCTCTAGGGGGTCGGCCTAGATCAGCCTCATCCATCTCCTCATTTTAAGCCTCTGCCACAGCCTCTCTGTCTCAGGCTCTAGTTGCTTTCTTTTGCTCATTAATTTCAACACTTGGAGAATATGCTTGGAATATTCCCAATATGAAGTTGGAAACACCATGCACAGGTTATACATCCACACACATCAGCTTAAACCAACATAAGACTTTTGGACATACCTAAAATCTCACGCCGACTCATTGAGCAAGTGTTCTCCGAAGTTTGATAATTCACAGGATCAAACTCTCTGTGCAGAATACAAACATGTCAATTGAAAGTGATAGAGTAGGTTGAGAATTTAGAGTTATCTAAACACTGAAACACCCTATAACTTAAGGCAATCCTATTAACCACAGAGAGCTTGCTTCGATACCAATTGTCAGAGTTTTTACCTGGTGCCACAAAGGCGGCTTGCCAGGTGCCAACCATGGAATCCCCTCTCTGGAAACCCCATGGAATCTAGTAAAGTAACCCGTATTAGAAACCTAACCTTTAGGAGCTTAAGCCCATAGCTAACCAAGTCACGAATGAGGCTCACCTTGCGAATCAGGATACACAGACCAACCGAGCTATAGGTATTGTTCCTAGCTTGCCGTGGTTGAGGCAGTTGGAGTAAGGCCTCAACCACTAATTTTGCGGAACGTGAACTCGAGTAACACCTTTAGCTTGCAAGCAGGTTTTTGGCCCAAGGAATTTGACTAACTCCTTGGAAGTAACGTACCCCTGTCACAAAGGCGAGATCCTAAGGATAGTCTAACCCAAAGGTGGGACGTACCCCTGTTGTGGAGGGTTGCGCCTTGACGACACAAGCTTAGCTTGCACCGGTAGGAGGTTAACGAGCTCTCTTTTGAACCTAGGAAGCTTCACTACATATACTTTACCTTATTTATGTGACGGACCCCCCCCCTATTTTCCTAAGTTAGTAAGTGGGTTGGCACGAAAATGCCAACCCTTAGAGAAAATGAGTTGTCCTAACCTAACCCTAAACCTAACCCCTAGGGGGGTTTAGGGCGTGGGGTTAGGTCAACCCTAGGGGTGTCCCTAACCCTTTTTTGACAAGCTGTACTTTTAATAGAAAACCTACTTTGGAATGTCAAACCGAGGGAGAGTTTTCTAAAAGGTAAATTCTAGCTTCGCCTAGAGTTTCCTACAAATACTTAATGACACCCGGCCGGACCATCACTAGATACCCAAGTGCACTAAACAGACATGTTTTCTACTATATTTAGGGTTCGTCACACAATTCGGTAAGTAACAATAATCAAACCCCAAAGTAAAAGGTCGAGTCATAGTAAAAACTATGATATTTAAGGTACCCTTTGTTGCTAAAAACGGCTGTACTTCTGAACAAGAAACATTCCTTAATGGATAAGTAACAATGCCTTAGCTTTGTTTCACAAAATGTATGGACACATTTCTTTGGTGGAGTTAGGGCATCGGCATTCTAAACGACTTCAAAGTAAAACCCTAATTCTCATGCATATGAATTAGACTTTTAGAACACATCAACGTCTTAAATAAACCCATTGATGCAATAAATATTCAAGATAAATCCACTGATCACTTAGACCATACCCAAGTTTCTTACAATATAGCTACTAATTAAAAACGTTATGTTGTTTTTATTTTTAAAATCAGTAACCGTGTTTAACTTACTCAATTTACATTTTATATTCTTTAAATCGCAACCGTCCGAGCTATTTTATTAATATCCAAAAGTCCTAGAAACTATCGCACACACATACACAACACTCAAAGTATATACATATATCTTTGGTATCATTAACTTTATAAGAGTATAAATGTACGTAGTATGACAGTAATCAACTTTTTGATATATATATATATATATAAAGTGTCAAAGTCATACACTGCACATCGACTTATTAAAAAGCACGACATGCATGTGAATGCAAACGTGAAATTATTTAATATTTAGGGTTTTATAAGTTCTTTAACCCTTTTTAAAGTTTTACCAAGATGCAGTGCACTGTGATGATGGCGCTTCACTGCTTATACAAGCAATGTGAGGTGCTCTTTCCTTCTTATAGGTGGGTTTGAGAGATTCATTGGGAGTATTAATCTGGTGATTAAATTTAAATCTTCTCAATAAACTTCCCATCCAGGTAAATCCATATTAGAACCTTCAATTTTCTTTGATTTAGATGATTTTCTATACACCCACATATATACGTCTGTGTGTGTGTGTGTGTGTATTAAGAATGCCTGTATTCTGTCTGTATTTTTTTCGAGTTGCTGATAAGTGAAAACAGTCTCGGATCTACTCGTTGCTCTCTCTCTGTCTCTCTCTCTCTCACACACACACACACAACCTACACACAATTTCATTGAGATTCTCTTGGAGGTGTTAATGTGTTATAATTTTGCTGGTAAAGCAAGAATACACTCAAATGGAAACTCTCTCTCTCTCTCTCTCTCTCTCTCTCTCTCACTCACACACACACACACACACACACACACACAACACACACACACGAGCATGTTTGATTTAAGTTTAGGATTTATAAACACACTAGCTATATGAACAGATACTCTACACACTTAATTTTGTACAAAAGCTATTGATTAACAAGTTTATAGTACTCAAAGTATAAACTTTATACTTTGAGTTTTTATATTGTTTTATTTAATTTATTTACTTACTATATTGTTTTAATACAATATTGAAGAAGCACAATGAGGAACGCTCGAAGTGGTCATTTCCACGAGCGAGAGGTGTATATCACATCAACACACACACACACACACACATCTTAGTTATTTAAAATGTATATTCAGGTTCGAAGCAACAACAGGTTTATGAGAAGTATTAGCACGACGAAATCAGGATATACTCCAGATATTCCAAAGAACAAAACTTCATCATGGAAAAATGTTCTATTCTTCTGGAAAAAACATTCAAAAGCAGAAGTTTATACTGGTAATTAATCTATTCACAAACTTATTAAATAAATATAAACTATATAAATATCATAGGTTTATTATTATATATTATTAACATACATTTTTTTTTAATAATGCAGAACAATTATCTCAGGTTTCACATGTAAAAAGAAGTAAATCCGGGCCGTTGTTATACAGTAGCGGTTTTATAGAAGATTTATCAATTAGATCATACTCAAATCCGATTATATCATGTGGAGAAGATATGCATCCGTATATACCTTTAAAAACAAAAAAACACCGTGTCTCTCCGAATATTTATAACATAATATAATGGTATATTCTTTTTTAATAAATATTTTTTATTTCTGACGTCAGAGAAAGGTCATCTTTGAAATATTCCAAAACTAATAGAGTATTGGGACGTGGATATGCAACAACGCCACCTACAAGACCAGTAACATCATCTTTTCATAAATATATAAATATTCGATATGCTCGATTGTGATAGTTTTATTTAATAATTAAGCATATAATCAGTGATAATCATGTATATATTAGTGACATAATCATGAGACACAATGACATCTTAAGCTTGGACTTGAACCACCATTTCTCCTCTTATATCTAGCTACACTCTCTCTAACCAGTGGCACTTTTTGCCGTACCTTGGCCCAGATCATTTGTACGGCCCCGCCTTGTACGGGCGTCTCGTACTCAAAATGCCTCCGTACGTTCAAGAGATTCTTCCTCATTGTAACCTTGTCGACCTCTCTAAAGCTTTGTAGCTTGTTTAACAACCAACCCGGTTTAACCGCGTCTTGAACGGGTACAAAGACAGTAAACTCCTCGTAATTAAGCAAACCTAGTTTAATTAAATACTTGTTTAGTACACACACACATACGTATATATACCTTCAAATGGAAGCTGTACGTCATCACTGATCACAACAGGTATACATAAACTAGCAATAGCATCGTACAGTCTACATGAGCTCGGTGTATCTCCAGCTGGACTTAAACAAAACTCGGAGTTTTGCATCCCTCTGGTCGCCTGTTCGATTCCCTCCTCGTCCGGTACACCTTCCTCAAGCACCATGTTTGTGTGGTTTTCCAATACTTTCCATAGTTTCTCCCTTACAAGCCCATTCTGTAATTAAATTTAATTTTTAATAATATTAATTAATTTTTTAAATACGTACCCTGTGACGATGCCTGGCTCCACGAAAGTACAAAAGAATGTTCCGTCTATGGTTGTGTGGGGTATACAAAGCTGGCAGAAGATGCGTGTGTGGGATAACCACGTCTTTGATGGGAGAGACGTGCGCGTGCTGGATAATTAAGGGATTTAATTGCGGCTTGTTTTTCCATCTTGGATATACCACCCACCAAAATCTATTACCAAGAATATTGCAGTGGATATCTCATCCTTTACATGCCACATTGCCATCGGATCTGCATACAGCATGTGTGTGTGTGCGTGCGTATATGTGTATGGAGTACGAACACACACCTGAAAGAACAAAGATATGATCGACTCCATTAGTTCGTTTCCAAGCTGGGCTGGACTTGATTAAATCGACGACTCTCCTTTGCCGCTGAAAATCAGAATTCTCCTCAACCTTCTTACGAAACGCGCCCTTAAGCTTTCCCCTTAACTGAATTTGTGCACTGAGTGCAGCAAGAAAGGGCACGAACACAACATCGGCGTCTCGAGAATCCCCAACAGTAACAACATGGGAGTTCTTGGGCTTCTTCACTAAGTCCTGTAGCAGCCAGTACTCTGCAGAATGCTGTCTGACGAGCGGGATTCTTGGGTACTCTCTGGGATTCTGCGATGAGTTTTGGGTTTCCCAGTATCTCTCTAGCAATCCGAAGTTGTATTCTCTGGGAAGATCAGCTACATAGACTCTCAGCGGAGAATCCTTTGATGGGATTCTTGGGGAATTACGTGGGGAATTCGAGATTCTCGTAAAGAAATAGAGATTGATGATCGCGATAATCAGAGAGACGAAGAGCAGCTTTGATCGCCCTGAATTCTCCATTTTCTCCGTACACAAGGACTGTACTACCGGTACGGTAGCGGTTATGAGGACTGATGATGTGTCAGTTTAAGAGAGTGCCGTACATATTAGTGTACCGTACAGTACCTTTATTCTTCTTTATATATAGAGGGATTTTGAAATCCTTTCCCCTACGGTCAACATGTCAATACCTACAGCGTGGGAGGTACTGGAGCAAGAATCGAATAAGGAGATTAAGCAAGATACTAAGCAGCTAATTAGAGAGATTAGACATATTATTTGTGGAGTTACTCGTTCGAAGAAGGCGTATGCAGCTGGTGTTAATGAACTACTGGATCTTCGATCTACTGAGCTGGGAGTGAACCAGTTTATTGAGCTAATCTGCAGGATGATTATAGGCTGCTGTATGCGCGAAAAAACTTATATAGGACGCTATGCTCACCTTGCAAAAGAGCTTTGCAAGGAACAGAGGTTAGTGTGTTCTCTCTCTCTCTCACGCGCACACACACACACATATGTGTAACTGAGCTATACAAATTTGCAGGTTTGCTGCGTGTTTTGAGAGGTTATTGGTCAGCTATATTTTCGAGAACACGGGGAGGATGAGGAAGCAAGAGAATCGGATAGTGAATACAGCAAGGTTTTATGCATATCTCATGGCGAAGGGGTGTATAAAATGGTCGCCGATTCTGATTCAGTATGAAGTGTATACAGTTGAGGCAGATGCTTCCAGAATATTCTGCTCAAGGAACTGTATAATTGTCTTGGGTTTAAGAAGTGGAGTATGATGTTAAGTTCATTGGCGGGACAAATGTTGCTAAATGGAGGTTTAGGACGTTTAGCACGATAAAACCTGCAGTTTATTAAGTTATTTAGTAATAAAGCTATGTTTTGCAGATTGTAGTCATGTAGTGACCTTGCCTGCATGTGTTAGTGCCACGTGGAACATGTGTGTCACGTGGCCAGAGTTATATAAGTAGGGTTTTTGAAAATAAGGATAAATCTAAGTATTTCGATTATATCGAATATCCATTGGTGGAGACATATGGCAATGAATACAAAGGCAGGTTTTGTGTACTTGCAATTGTTATGAACACAATTAATGATAAGTTGTTTTTTCTCCATCTTAGTCTCTTGATTTAAAAGTTTATTCAGGAAACTTTGGACGCGATTTAAGAGATATGTATTATTTGTTACCATTGTTAGTGGGAATTTCCCACATATTTAGAGGGGGTAGTTATTAAGTAGTGCATTGAATTAGCATTTAAGAGGATATTTAATAAGGTTTAAGATTTAAATGATATTATTCTAATTTCGTAACACATGGTTTAGCATGATGCAGCTCAACGATATTATCCTAACATGCTATATTATAACCCGGGGAGTCCACACCCTTATGTACCAAAGTGGCATATATGTGTATAGAGATTTAACACTTTTATATACAACCAAAGGATAAAAAATACACCCTTTATTTACCGCGGACTTGACAAAATAATTATGAACCGTATTGTTAGAATTATAAATTCTTAATATAAATATTTTATAAACCCATGTAATTCAAAATAACAAATTACAATTGTAAATATTCGTTTCATAAACTCTTAAACAAAAATTACTAATTAAACATTACCTTAACCTTTCCATGCAATTATTTTATTAAATAACCCCATACGTATACATACAATGTTCAATAATAAAATATCCCCAACCATACACATACTTGATATATATAGTTTTCATATGGTGAATTCCTTTTTAAGTATTATGACTTGAATTAGTTAGACTCATTCATGCTCTCTATCTCACAACATTGTGTTTGGCTTTACTTAGTAATGGTTGAGGTTTACTTGAGTTCTTTGCTTCTACTCATTTAGTTGTCTCAATGGAGGTAAATGTTGTAATATATGTGTAAGTCCAATTGCCTTTTCTAGGTCGTCCTCACGTTTGGAGTCCACTCTATAGTCAACATTTACACAATCCTTTAACTTTTGTTGCTTATGTTCTTACAAAATCAGAATCAACTAAAACAATGCAATCAACTTAATCAAGTTTTGTTTCGCATTCGATCTAAAATTTTGCGTACATCACAAACATGCTTCTCTCACATTCCCTCCAAGTGGATTAAAAACTCCAATTTCACTATTGGGTCGTTGACCATGTGTTTCAAAAATCTTGAAGCCCAAGTCCTAACACACCTCGATGGAGTAACAACTAGACGGGTGAGAGCCCTAAATAGGCATGAGAGTTAGGGCTTTATCCTAAGTTCCTTACAATGACTATCCCTCGAACCTCAAAGGAGGCCCTAAGACACATGTGATGTCTACTTGAATTGGTAGTCACTCAGCCATATTATAAAAGTTGGTTTTATGATTATTGTGGTCTCTAATTACAAGGGTGGTGATAAAGACTTCTTAGTTTAAGTAATCACATGGAAGATGAAGGGATGTACAATGGAAATTCACCTTCATGTTTCTTTCAATGTGTTAAACAAGTGTGTAGAATTTTAGTGACTATGTTGATTAATATAATTTTCAATATGTCTTTAATAATTGAATCATTGGTTCATTATTTTTAACACATGCCAACAAGGTTGTCAGAGTTTTAACCTGAAGGGCCAACATGTGGCTGCCAAGTGGCCATCCGACATCATCATCCTGGGCAAGCAACGTTAAGTTTTCCAAGATGACCCCAAGAGTTTAATTAGGCAGAAGGCTCTAAGTCCTACTCTAAGTCCCTGAGACTAACTATCCTCCGAACCCTAGAGGATAACTCAATTAGACTTTAGGATCTTTTCCCAATAGACCTAGATAGGCTCATGCCCTAACCTCATCAAGGAGATGTGTTACACATACCCATGTGACAGAGCTAAGGCATTATCACTTACCCCTTGAGGAATCACCTTCATCCGGGCATACAACCCTTTTAGGGCAACAAAGGGTACCCTGAACCACGATTAACCCTTGAGGGTTTGAGTGGCCAAGTTATACCTTAGACTTAGGGCTAGTACTTAGTGAGGACAAGAGTGTGCGCCATAGGCAAACATGAGTGTTACTAAGCAAACTCCCCAAGGCTAGGTTTGGATAACCCTAAGTACATGACCTTGTGAGTGCCTTATGAAAGGGCTTCTGCTAATGAGCTTAGGTTGTTCAAAGCATACCTAATTACGAAACTTAACCTTCCTTGAGCGGATGCCCAAGACTTAGCACCCTAGTGCAAGCACAAGCATGCATGTTTGCTAAAATAACCAACCCTTTGGCAACAAACCCATGAAACAACCCCAAAGGGTGTGCCTTGGGCGTTGTATCGTGTGACATCTAACCCAGTGTCACATCTCCATGTGACATTGCCTTCCTCGATGTGGGCTATCATGCCATAGCCCTTAGATTCAAGAGTTGCACCAAGTGCCACAAACGTGGCTCCTAAATGCCAACTCTAGAACCCCTTAGTGAACCCTCAGGAACCGGGTAACGTCAAATAAAATCCCACGCCCACAGTTGGACAAAGACACGGATGTGCCTTGCTTAGATATGAGTGCCACACCTAGCTTGACGGAAGAGGAGGTTGGAGACATGTCTCAACCTCTATCCCTCGTGCATTCCGACAAGACCTTCAAATCATGGATTCGCCAATGTTAAGGGTAGGCTACCTGAAGATGGGACGTACCCTTATTATCTGGAAGTTAGGGTGGTACAACAGAGGGTTGTACCTTAACAACACAAGCTAAAGCTTGCACCGGCAAAAGAGCAACGAACTCAATCATGAACCTAGGAGCTCTCCTACATGTACTACTTAATATATGTGACAGAGGGCTCCCCCCTTGTTTTCATGTTTACATAAGTGGGTTGGCACGAAATCTCATTCCCAGAGGGAATATACTTAGTGAGCTAATTAATGACTCATTGACCCCTAAACCCTAACCTGAGGGGTTTAGGGTGTGGGGTTAGGGCAACCATAGAGTTAAGTCAACCCTAGGGGTTTTTACCCATATTTGACATGCCGAACTCATCGGAACCACCTAAAAACCTCAAAAAACTAGGGTAAGAATTTTTTAGATGAAAGTGTTAGCTTCGCCCAGAGTTTCTTGCAAATATCTAATGACACCCGGCTGGACCATCACTAAATATTCAAGTGCATTAAGCGAGCCTGTTTAGGGCTTATCAACATAGTTCAGTAAGTAACAACAGTCAACATCCAAAGTAAAAAGGAGTCATAGTAAAAACTATGACAAAGGTCTTACACATCTTATATTGCAATGGACAATCTTGTGCGGGTGTACTTTGATATGTTAGTGCGAGAGCGGTTTGATAAGGTTTCATTAGATTCAAAGCAGATTGGTCAATCTTTGAAAGGACTCTCCTTTAGGCATTTGGTGTGTTAAAGACTTATGAGTAAGTGATGGAGTTGAAGAAGCTATAACAACTTTCCAATGAAGCAATGAATACTTATGCACTTTGAGTTCAAAGCTTGTTAACTAGATTGAATAAGGCCAACCCTCAACCAAAGGTGGCAGCTTCAAGGGTGCAGACCTACATCTTTCAACAAGAAGTTTGTAACTCTTAGGTTTGTGAATGGTTTGGAGACAACTTTGTAAGATCATATAAGGAAGTGGAAACCATCAACATTGGTAAAAGTTGAAGATGCAGCATCCACAAAGGAAGAGTGGTTAGGCAGCTACATATACATAATGTTCTCATGCCCATTTGAGCACCACTAATGCAACAACCAAAAGTAATAGCACCGGCTCATGGTGATGACAAAAAGATGAAATGTTTGACATAAGCAATGGATCAATTACGACTTCAATTGGTGCAAACACAACAACATCAAAGGCAACCAAAGTGGGATACATCAGATGTTGTGTATTACAACTGTTGAGAGCCCGATCATTATAATACATATTGTCCTCATGAGCAACACAATCCCTAGTATCTTGAAAGTGGTAGAGCTGTGGATGGCATGGCTCCTAATGCTCAAATGAGTGCTTTGGATGTTGAAGTTATGCATGTGGGGGCTAAGAAGCATCCTAAGATGATGGAAGATGAAATTATGGAAGATGACATATGGAAAGAATAAGTCAAGCTTCCATCAACTTATCAACGTGCATGGCGAGGAATACCCAAGAGAGTGCCGAGACAACAAATTGGTTTTAAGGATATGATTATTGAGAAGGGAGTGTCACTTTATTTCATTGTGGATGATTTGAGGGGAGTGAAGGTTGATATTATTGTTTCATAGCTACTTGTGATGGCACCCAAGCTTTGAGCAAAGTTGCAAGTTGGTTTGAGCACTAGAACAATGAGGACCAGTGGTGAGGTGGGTGCAACAATACCCTAGCAGTAGGTGTGAGGATATCGATTTTCACAATGCTTTATGGATGGGGGTGTTGTAATCAATGTGATAAGTTTAGAGGCAATTGGACATGTAAACTTGATTTTGAAGAAGTGTAAATAGCTTGATTCATTTGGCAAATGATCGACAAGTAAGGCCCATGGGAATTGTTTAAGGATTGCATATATCAGTTCATGGTGCTGAGGTGAAGGTTCCTTGGATGACCTTGGTTGCTATGAGTTGGTGCCAAAAATGATTAAAAGAAGGGTAAAATGTCGTTTTAAGCACATAGTGATTCTAATTCAAGGTCATTTGTTAACAATTTTGAAGTGGAAGAAGATGTGCATGAGGAAGGGGAAGACTGTAACGATTATGAAGACTGATGATAGTGCAGAAAAGAGTTCCCTTGATGTTGATAAGTTAACTCTTAATGAAGTGTTTAATGTGGATGAAGACCTATGGGGGATTTATTCAAGTTGAGTTTATGTAGATGATGAGGAGTGATCCCTCTCCTTCCACGTCAATGCCACATGGCTACAAATAATTGTTCCCATGGTTGTCTAAGTGTACACATTTCTCCTCCATTTTGCTATGATAGATCTAGAGCCTTTCGGCCTATTTCATGCCTCTAATTTGTTCATGGTATCAGAGCGGGTGCCATCCTAGAATGGTTGTAAAGATTGATGGGGTTAGGCCTCCATTTTCCCAATGGCTACCACGTCTTTCAATCCTACTGCCATTATGGATGTGGTAGCAAAAGATTCTTTGCCACCTAAATTTAATTGGCAAACTTGAAAGACAAAAATTGAATCCTACATGGATAAAAATAGGATTATGAACCATTGTGACTAACAAGGAGCCCCTTGATCCGGCTACAATCCCAGATAAAAAATTGAAATGGATCAAAAAAGATCAAATATCATTAGGGCATGCAACCTTAGATGGAAGAGAATTCATCAAATTGTTTGTTCAAGGACTTTCACGGAGGCATGGGTTGCACTCACAACAACATACTAAACAAATTTGGTAGCCAATCAAATTTACTTATGTAAAGGACTCTTATATCTTGTGATACCTGAAAGAGGGAATTTGATAGGGCATTTGGTTGACATTCGAAATCTTTTAAACAAATTGCAAGATGTGAGAGCAAACATTACTGAGACAAAGGAGTGTGAGTTACTTGGTCTCACTTCCTCCTTCCTTTGATTCTCTAATTTGCATCATTTGTGCTAGCACTACCCAATTGACCCTAGTTGGTGTCATGGCTAGCTTATAGGATGATGAACTAAGGTGGAAGTGGAGAGATTGTTGGTTTATACACCCCAATCCGAAGCCCTCCTACCCATTCTTTCAACAAAAAGTCTTGCTCTCATTGTGGCCATGATGAAGATTAGTGCTAAGTAAAATTCTTAAATCAGAAGGAATATTTTTCCAAGAAAAAGAAGGCAAAGGTCTTAGTTTTGGTCCCAAAAGGCCTTCATGATCTTGGTTTTTCCCTATGGCCATAGAATCATGTTTCTCTTTGTGGACTCTACTGCCATGGATCATATGGTTCGTGTGGAGTTTTGACAAGCATGCATACTCATAGTGCTCACGATGGGAAGGCGTTGGAGTTGTGGCATGGTTTGTTTGGCCATGCTAGCATCCAGCGAATTAAGTAACTTGCATGACAAGGGCTAGTGGATGGGTTCATTCTTGATACTTCCGGAGAGTTACCCAAATCATTTTCAATTGGTTGTGCATGGAGAGTGATTGAGAAAATGGAGTTAATCCACACCAACATTTGTGGTCCCATGCAAATTGTAAGCATAGGAGGTTATCATTATTTTATAACTTTTATTGATGAATTAACCAAATTCACAGTTTTGTATTTCTTTCGTATCAAGTCTCAAACCTTAGAACACCTTTTGGTGTTCAAGGCATTGGGAGAGACCCAATCAGAACAATGCTTAAAACACCTCATGTGTGATGGAGATGGTGAGTACATTTTTAATTAAATTTGTTAAGAAGTGGGCATTTCAAGGGAATTCACCATTGCTTATACTAAATTATACTAAATTTAGGTCAAGATAAGTGGATGTGACCCATTCAACAGTGAAATTATAAACTCACTTTTTTAAAAATCTATTGAAAAGGTTATATTTTAAAACGAGGTTTTTTTTAAAATAAACTACCTCGACACTTAGGACATCCTAAATCTTAAACTCACATGGTCTCATCTGACATCCTACATCCTAAGATCATATGGCACATTTAACAATTAAATCTTAAATTCTCTTTATTAAGCAAACGATTGTGTGGGGAGGAAGAATTGCACTTTGGTGAAATGTGTGAGTGCCATGCTTCATATGAATAATTTACCCATATCATTCTGGGTCCAATTGGCCAATTACGTTCAAAATTGGTTACCCACAACCATTATGGAAGGCTATATATGTGAGAAGGCCTAGCTTGAAAACAAGCCTTTTGTTGCTCACTTGCGCCTCTTTGGATGTGAAGCTTGGACTCACATCCTAAACCAATTTCGAAGGAAACTTGATGCCAAGAGTGTGGAGTGCAAATGCCTTGGCTATAGCATGGATCATATTACTTGGCAATTGTGGCACTCTGCCACTTGCACATAGATTATTAGTTGGGATGTCAATTTCAATGAGAATCCCTTATTTAGTTCTTCATGCCATTAACACGCATTGACTTTCTAATTTAGTGAGAGATCTAGTTGGAGATTCCTCTCAAGGACCAGATGAACTCCCCGTCAGTACAATTTCCATCCTAGTTCGTGCTCCTACTCTCTCTATTCTTTCACCTCCTCCTCCTCCTATGGTCCACAAAGGGTCATGGTTGACCCAATTGACCACATCCCTCTGCTACAGAGGAGTCAACGTGAGCTTAGGAGGCTAGGTGTCTCATCAAGATGATGGTAGTTATAAATGGCACAAACCTTGTGTCAATAACCTACACTAAAGCTATGGGATCTCCTAAAGCCAAATTTTAACTTGCTACCATGGAAAATGAGTTCAAGTCTTAACAAAAAAATGACACTCATGTGGTGATGCCTTCAATTCCTACTGGTTGAAAGCTTGTGAAGAGCATGTGAGTTTATGCTCTCAAGGAGAACCTTGATGGCACAATTCGCTATAAGGCTTGATTGGTTGCTAAGGGTTGTTCTTAAGTTCCTAGCATTGACTATCATGAGACCTTTGCTCCAGTGGTGAGCACACTACTCTTTGAGCATGATTAATTGTTGCAGTGGGTGACTACGACATTGAGCAGTTTGATGTCACAACTTCTTTCCTCTATGGAGCACTTGAGGAAGAGAGGGCTTTGCACTACATAGACACAAAGAGCCATGTTTGACTCTTGAGAAAGTTGTTTATGGCTTGAAGCAATCTCTTCATTTTTGTACAAGAGATACAACAAGTTCATGTTGAGTGTGGGCTTTCAGCAATGCAATGCTAACAAATCTCTACATCTAGCTAAGGCCACCAGACTTCATCATTCTAACTCTTTATGTTAATGATAATATGGTCACTCGCAATAATGATGCCATGTTCTCTTAGGTAAAGAAGGAATTGTCTTCCCAGTTTTGAGTGAAGGCTTTGGGCCTATGAGATATTTCCCTTGCATAGAGCTGGTTCATGATCGTGCTCCTACACCAATGGAGGTTGGATACACGTTATCACTCTAAATATGCCCCAAAACTGAGGAAGAAAAGCATTCCATGGAACATGTTCCCTACCAGAGTGTGGTGGGCAACTTCATATACCATGGTGTGTGCACTCGACTGATTTGACATTTGTCATGAGAAAAAGTTAGCCAATTTCTATCATTGGGTTGCAGTGAAACGAATCTTCAGGTACCAAGGCACTACTCAGCTTGGTTTATGTTATTAGGGTGGAGAGCTCAAGCTCACAGGTTCTAGTGATGCTGATTGGGCTATAGTTTAGCCTTGGTAGTGCTATGATTTCTTGGAGCAGTAAGAAACAATCTATGGTGGCACGGAGACTAAGTACCTTGTAGCATTACACGCTACTAAGGAGGTGGTTTGGCTTCGCTCTTTGCTTGAAGAGCTCGGTGCACCTTTGGCTAGACCCATTACACTAGTGTGACAATCAGAGCTATTGTGATTGTTGCTAATCCCTAGTTTCTTTCTCGCACAAAACATTTCAACATCCATCATCACTTCGTTCAAGAGAAGACTAAAGAGAAGATTCTCAAGTTGATTTATTGTGCTACAAGAGACATGGTCGCTAACATCTTCATGAAGCCATTGGCTTAAGATTGTTTTTTCCAACATCGCAACTGCCTTGGTTTCTGCTTACTGACTTAGTTTGGTGACAAATTAATCATGAGTGAGAGTCGAGGTCTTAGTGGGAGTGTTGACAAGTGATCCCTCTCCTTCCACGTTAGTGCCACGTGGTTACAAATAGTCATGCCCTTGCATTTGCCTTTAGCAAAGACAAACAACAAAGCAAAATTGTGCTTTGTTGGAGGACTTGGAATTGGCAAAGGAATATGGTGTGACTAAGTTGATTGTGGCCGACCATGGCAAGCTTCCATCCTAACCCCTTCATGATCTTGTTAATGTCTTGGGTCAATGCTGGTATCATGTAGTGCCTGAGGCAGTCCGTCTAGTCCAGACACAAGAAGACTCTCAATTGATGTGTGAACAAATGTGGGGAGTGTTTCAAGTGTTGAAGCTGAGTTTGGTGGAGCTGCATTAGTTTGCTCTTACATTTGCGAACATTTTTGACAACCGAGTTGGCAGACAATTTGTCAAAATGAGCGATCCAAGATTTCATGGGAAGGAGCCGTGTGTAGGAGCGGCATTGGGTTTGGCAACATTGAGTTTGGCCAAGGAGGAGACTTTGGTAGAAGTATTTGAGTTTCTTGCCATGCCGAATCTTTAGCACAGTTATCAATGAAGTGTTTTGTGAAGAAGGTGGAAGCGTATGCCCTCTTGGAAGGTCTCCTTTATTATCGTTAGAAAGATGGCGTGCTTAAGTAAGTGGTGCCAATGGAGGAGTGAAAACAAATTCTACAGGCTTTTCACAATGGCATGTGTGGCAGGCATTTTGTAGTAAAGAAGATACTACTAGCTAGATATTTTGGCTGGGTTTGTTCCAAGATGCAAAGGCTTGGTACTATACTTGTCATGTATGTCAAGTTCATGTTAAGAAAATTTTTGCAACCCACTTTTTTGCATCCAATTCTTCAAAAGGGCATTTTTGAGAAATGGACCTTGATTTTGTGTGGCCCTTACCAATAACAAGTATAAGGAAGTGCTACATAATCGTTGTCATAGTTCTAACCTGGTGCGTTGACTACTAAGGTAAAGCTTGTGGGATATGTGGGAAAGACTCAAGTGTAATTGGGTCATCATGACTAGGGGTCCTCTCATAAACACCAATTAATTCTTTGCTTAATTGGCTTAAACAGAGAGGGAAATGTTCCGATATTTGATATCGGAACGGTCTCGAGTTCGATTATCATTAGGGATGAACTTTGAGTAAAGCTCAAGTCATTAAGGTTGGCGCACATGTGAGTAGAAATGTTCTGAGCATAATAATGAATGAGGCATAGTTTTAACCTGGTGGTCTTTACCGGGTTTGATTACCATTAGGGATGAACTTTGAGTAAAGCTCAAGCCATTAAGGTTGGCACACATGTGAGTAGAAATGCTTCTAAGCATAGTAGTAATGGATGAGGGCATAATTTTAACTTGGTGGTCTTTACACATGTGAGTAGAAATGCTTTTTGAGCATAGTAGTAATGGATGAGGGCACTTGGTGGCCTTTACTTAACTAGACCCCTTGATCACATATGCATAGCCATGCGTCTTTGAGATTGCTTCTGGCCCGATTGACATGTGATGCGAGTACAGACATGTCTCTGAGATCGCTTCTGGCCCGATTGACATGTGATGCGAGTACAGATATGTCTCTGAGATTGCTTCTGGCCCGATTGACATGTGATGTAAGTACAGACATGCAAATAGAAATGCTTCTGAGCATAGTAGTAATGGATGAGGCATAGTTCTAACCTGGTGGTCTTTACTTAGCTAGACCCCTTGATCACATGTGCATAGCCATGCGTTTTTGAGATCGCTTTTGGACCAATTGACATGTGATGTGAGTACAGACATGTCTCTAAGATCGTTTATGGCCCGATTGACATGTGATGCGAGTACAGACATGTCTCTAATATCACTTATGGCCCGATTGACATGTAATGTGAGTACAAACATGCAAATAGAAATGCTTTTGAGATAGTAGTAACCCTTGAGTTAGTAGATGAGGGCATTGTTCTAACTTGGTGGTAAATGAGGGCATTGTTCTAACCTGGTGGGTTTACTACTTGAGTAAAGATTGTGGGAAAGACTCAAGCACATGTAGTAGTTACACCACATAAGACTCCAATGTCATGAGGATAATATAAATACTTCTATGCTTCACCAACAACCTTTTCATCAATAGCTTGATAATACATCCACATAAATGAGAACCTCGATCAGTTACCAACTCCAGTGAGCAATTGTAACGACACACAATTTGTGACATTAGGAACTCAGTTGCTAATTAGTACAAACATTCACAATTGTTGCTTTAACCCATCAAGATAAATACTTAGTTGCCACGATTGTCACAACCTTTTCCTCTTTCCTTAAGCCAACTAGGCAAAGGGCCAATTAGTGTTTATGAAAGGCCATGCTTGAGTCTTTCTCATAATTTTTACTCAAATAGTCAACTCACCAAATTAAAGTAACTCATCAAGATAAATACTGTTGCCACGATTATCACAACCTTTCCCTTTCCCCTTAAGCCAACTAGGCAAAGGGCCAATTAAAGGCCCCTAACCCAATTATGCTTGAGTCTTTCCCACAATCTTTACTTTCCCTAACCCAATTATAGATGAAGAAAGAGGTGATGCCTTATTAACCATGGACACTGTACAATTGCAACATAATAAGGGTTAGGGTTCTCATTTATGTGGATGTGATGGAAAGGTTGTTGATGAAGCATAGCTGTAAGAGTCGAAAACAAAGCACTAGACATTGTATTAAATGTTAGTAAATAATTTTGAAATATTCTTGATTTAAATTTAAAATATAATATATTCTTTTAGTGGTTAATAATTATGAAATAGGTGCATGACATTGGCGATTAATTCTTATTATTAATTTTATCTAGTTTAATTATTTATACTATGCATTACAATAGGAACAGACATCCAACCACAAAAAAACTTATCCACAGCTCCAGCCGTTTGTCTCTTCATGTCAAGCAATTGTTACACAGTTAAAGTGGTGTTAGTGCGGTTGAATATTTATTAAAGTACACTAACTAATTTAATTATTGATGTCAAATTTTAACAAGATTAACGGAAAGTAATGTAATTAATTTAATTACTACGGTTAGTGCATTGTTTTTCAGTTTATGTTAAATATGCCCTAAACATGGTTCATGGCTAGGGTAGAAATGGAAGCGAGGACGAAGGAGGTTCCTGGCGGAGAGGCTGACTCTCTATTGAATCCTTCAGCTCCAGAGAGGTCCGTATTGCAAAATCTCAAGCAATCTCCATTATCTACATACATTTTTGCGGTGTCATTCGCCCTCTTCTTCATGGCATCTGTGTTCATCACAATAGCCTTGATTCTTGTGTTTTCTAGTATGCAACACACAAAATCTTCTGCTCCAGCGTTTTCGCGGTCTCTCAAGGTACAGAAATCATATAAATTTTGTGTATGTGTGTATAATGTGTGTTGGCATTGTAGGTTCTTGATAAGCCACTTGTGATTTTGATATCGTCGGATGGGTTTAGATGGGGTTATCAGTGGAAAGTGCCAGTTCCCAATATCAATAGATTGATTTCAAATGGTACTGAAGCTTTCCCTGGGATGTACCCTGTTTATCCCAGTGTCACCTTCCCCAATCACTACTCGATTGCCACAGGTATACTATATATTTGATATTTGCATGTCTGTTCGTGTACGCTCGTCTGTGTGTGTGTGTGTGTGTCTATAAAGAGAGAGCTTTCCCTTTATCTTTTTTGAGAAATATATGGTCTGAGGAGAAGCTTTATATTCTCTTCTCGTCTGTTTACCACATACGTGTGTGTTCTCGCGCGTGTTAATATTGGATCTGTTCGTATGTATATAAATTTACATGCATGTAAGTTTGCTCTTATAAGGGCACACACTCACATATGTATATATAAACATAATATGTTATATCATAATGTATAATGACATATAATAATATACATATATGTAAAAGGATATACATGTTTACGATCCGCAATATTAAGGAAACATAAATAGATATATCGTAACCAAAAAAAATGTAATCTGGTTATTTTTTATATAGAGAGAGAAAGACACACACACACACAAGACGTACTAATGTTAAATAAATTGGTGCAGGATTATATCCAGCTTGGCATGGGATAGTTAACAATCATTTTAGTGACCCTAATCCAGCAAATAATGAATCATTTTCAATGGGGAACTTGCATGCAAAATGGTGGCTTGGCGAACCCATATGGCAAACTGTTCTAAAGAATGGCCTTGAAGCTGCTGTTTACTTTTGGCCTGGTTCACAGGTAATTAAACTTAATTTAATTGGCATATTATACATGTTCTAAATGGAATTCAGCAATTTAGTTATGTATAATCACATATCTTTGTAGATATAGCTTGGAACATGCTGATATATATATATTTATATGCATGTATGTTTTTCTGTATATGAATATATGTAAAATACGTATAGATACTAATTTTATTTAATTGTAATTTATTTGACAGGTTATTAAACCTCCATGGACATGTCCACCGGATTCCTGTCCAAGTTACAATGGCTCTGTTCCGTTTGAGGTAAGTATTAAAATATGTAAAGGTCTTTCGTTTATCTGTATATGTAATTACACAGGTGTGTGTGTGCGCATTGTATATACGTAATACGTTCTTTAAAACAGGTCCGAGTCGACACTGTATTGAAATATATAGACCGTCCAAATCGTCCGAGCTTTATTGGACTCTACTTTGAAGAACCAGACGAGGAAGGCCACATATATGGTCCAGGTAATAAAATAATATGTCTTGCAATATTTGATTTACTATTCTTTTAGAATTTCACTTTGTATTTATTATATAAAAGCACCTCTCTCTCTCTCTCTCTCCACAGACATATGTTATAAAACAGAAAGCTAAGTTTTTGTTATATCCAGATGCTCCACAGATAAACTCTGCTATTTCTCGAGTGGACTCTATGATAGGAAGACTTTTAAAAGGACTTGAGGAGCGTAAGATACTTGAAGACGTAAATATCATCATGGTAAGAAGATTTTCTTTTATAAAGTAATACACATAGGCATATGGATACGCCTGCTTTTTAATCTTTTAAAGGCATATTCTTTATTTAACCTTGTGAATATATTTAAGGTTGGTGACCATGGAATGGTTGGGACATGTGATAAGAGACTAGTATTTCTGGAAGACTTGGATCCTTGGGTGGATATTCCTAAAGAATGGGTAGACTCCTACACCCCTATACTTGGGATTCGACCTACAAGCAATGTGGATCCTGCTGAAGTTGTGAAAAAAATTAAGGCTGGACTTTCTTCTGGAAAGGTATGTTAAATCATTACACGTCTGTACACATACATACGTATGTGTGTGTGTATACACACACACACAGAAAGAGAGAGATTCGACGTGTATATCAGTAATCAATAAGAGCTCTCTCTCACACACACAGACACACATACGGGTTGTTTTATACATGTAATCGTACACATGTTATGCACTATGGCAGTTATACAATCCAATAAATGAATAGTATTTCATTTATTATTTTCCATTTAGACAATGGTGCGTATATAGTTGTGCATATGTGTATTTGAAATTCTTAAAGCACATGTGTTTGTACTAACGAAACTAAATTTGGATATTTCAGGTGCAAAATGGGGAGCACTTGCAAGTATATTTAAAGGAGGATTTACCAGAAAGGCTTCATTACAGTTCCAGCGACAGGATTCAACCGATCATTGGAATTGTGGACGAAGGCTACAAAGTCGAAATGAAGCGTTCTAAGAGACAAGAGTGTGGAGGTGCACATGGCTACGATAACATTGCAGGTATTTAGTATATGTGTGTGTATCATACATATACACGTGTGTGTGTGTGTGTGTATAGACACACACTCAGTGATAGTCTGTTTATCAGGTGTCAGTAGTAAGTAATATGCTCAGTGTAATACGCCTATAATGTGCTCATAACTTCAGTTTTAACAAGTGTATAAAATCTCTCTCTCACACACACACACGCACGCACGCACACACACACGGCTTAGAGTTTTAGAACTAACTATAAAACTAATATCAGCGTCAATGAGGACGATATTTATTGGACATGGACCGCGATTTGCACGAGGGAAGAAGGTTGATTCATTTATAAACGTGGAGATTTATAACGTGATTACAAATATTTTGGGGATTAAGGGTGCCCAGAACAATGGACTGAGTCATTTGCAAACAGCATTCTGCTTCCCAAGTCCACGTGAGAGCTTTCTCACCTCGGTATGTATGGTATATATGTATGTGCATTATTATATATGTGCACAACTATGTTTTAGCAATTATATTGATGATCAAATGTGGATGTAATGTAATCTATGCACATAACTCTCTTTATATATATATAATTATATGTATGTATGTATTTGAAGACCAAGCATATTCTAGAAACCAAAGATAATTAGAATAAAAACTCCTTGAATTTGTATATTTGTGCATGTAGCATTGTAACATGTGTGTGTGAGAGAGGACAGAATCAGTCATTGATCAGAATTGTTTAATTTATAATTGTTATATATGTTTTGTCATTGAGATTATTATATATGTTTTTTTCCAAACTTTACACATTATGATTGTGTTTACTGAATATTTCATAGTTTCACTAAAAATATACTGAGAATATACTAAGAGTATGTTAGAATATACTAAATTTTTCTAAATCAAATTTCAATATTAGAGAAAATAATATATTATAATTATAAATACGTATATGAGTAATTGATAAGTAAAGCACTATATATACTAATGTGTTTATAAATTATTATGTTAAAATGTTAATCTTATAAGTTAATTATAAATATTAAAAACTTAAAGAAGAATACATATGCTACATAAGTATGGAAAAGTGAAATCTAAACAATATTTACACTCTATAATATGCATAAAACGGAAAATAAAATAAAAATAAAAATAAAAACCTCATAGAACTGATAAAACTTGTTTAAACTCCTAAATGTGTTATAATCCGCTCGATAAGAGTCTCCTTCTTGCCAGTCACAGGTAACTTCTTGTCAACGAGGTAGTACTTCAATTCCACAACAGTCAGCTTCTTAAGCTGCATGATTAAAAACAAACAATATAGATAATTATTAATAATGTAAATTCTATTAATTAGGCATGTCTTATATACATATACATGTATTCGGACTACTTGTATACAGTAGTATTTCGTCACACTCAAAGTAAGATGTTCTTGTTAATCTTTAAACACACACACAGGTATATGTGCCTTTAGCTTCAGTACATAGTATCACAATGGTATATATAAAAATGATCATTGCATAACTAACACTATATACATATATATGCATGTATAATATGAGTTTTTTGTTAATAATATGCACAAAATTTATTAGGCATGTCTTATATACATATACATGTATTCGGACTACTCGTATACAGTAGTGTTTCGTCACACTCAAAGTAAGATGTTCTTGTTAATCTTTAAACACACATGCACACACACACACACACACACACACAGGTATATGTGCCTTTAGCTTCAGTACCTAGTATCACAATCGTATATATAAAAAATGATCATTGCATAACTAACACGATATACATATATATGCATGTATAATATGAGTTTATTGTTAATGGTATGCACAAAATTTAGTTATGATGCCAGATTAGAATATAATGTGTTGCCTGTGTGTGTGTGTGTGTGTGTGTGTGTGTGTGAGAGAGAGAGAGAGAGACTCGTTTATGTGTGTGTGTGTGTGTGTGTATATATATATATAATATATATATAAACATACCTTGCCAGTTAAAGCCAGTTCACGCCAGTCATAGTTTTCTGCCTCTTTTGATGCTACTTCAGCAGCAGCTTTTCTCTTTTGAACAGTTACACTTCCTTTAGCTTTCTCTGCCTCTGCGGCTGCCTCATCCTCGTCGTGATTAGGCCCATAAACAACGTCCTTAAACTCCCTAATCGCTGCCACGATTGATGGTCTAATGACAAACATATTAGTGCTCTAAACACGTGTGTGTGTCCTCGAGGTATAATAAAGTACGTTATATAATAAAACTTCTTAACTAAGCCAAAAATTCCCATAGCCAAAGCATAGATAAATATACAGTTATAAACACTTTATAGCAAACCAATAATAAGTATACTAACAATATAATAGAACATCATGAGCAGAAGTATATGCTCATACCAGCGGTAGACACCCATATATACTTGATATATGTACGTACCTTTGCATGCCTCTTCATCTGGCAATGTACAGTCTTCCACCTCTTCAACAGTATCCTCTTGAAGACCAAGAGCTTGAAGATTTGCATAGTGCCTCTGAAGAGCTGAATAAAAAAGAGCATATGATAATTAAACACACACAGATATATATATATATATATATAATTATATATATACCACACACATACTATTAATACAAAATAATGTATCTCTCTACTAAACTTTATTTAGGAATTTTCTTCACATAACCCGTATGCACGTAAATTCACGCATACCTGGATTCTGTATGTCATATACAGTAAAATCTCTCAAGTTCAGCTTCTTCATGACAGCCACGGCCTTATCAATCTGTTCTTTAGTTGCCTTCTCTACCTCACCTTTGTTAGAACCCAGCTGCAAAACAGATTATAAACGTTAGCATTTAATAATATATATTACATTCATACGTTAATATAACAATATATTGATAGACACCAGACACTAATAATATGTACCTTTTCAGCTGGCCGAATGTCATCCGCGTAAGGAAGATATATCATGTGCATTCCAGGAGGCTGGACTTGTCCATACTCGTTTAAAACCTCTTCCTAAATATCAAATGTAATGAACACAAACGTACACACACCCCTTAGCATGTATATGTATATGGATCGCGATATAGTTTTTACCTGTGCAATCAAAGCCACCATACGAGGATTTGTTGAATTACCATGAAAAGCCACAGCCAATCTGTGTGAAAACAAAATATTTAGATAAAGAAATACCAAAGAACCGCACACGCACACATGGAGTCTACGTATGTACATATTTGTCTGGGTTTTAAAAACATAAAGAAATATTTATATATGGATCTTACTTTCGCTGCCTAATCATAGCCTTGTGTAGTGAGATAAAGAAGCAAGTACTTCCTTTAACAACCTGCAAATAAAAAACAAATGTACGCATATATATACCATATAGGTAACCTGTGTGTGATATAGTTATTAAGAGTACGACTACATATATGCAAAGTCACCTCATCAGTGGGATATAAAAACGTTGCTGGCCTAAGATTGTGGTAGTCTTTCAAACATTGAAGAGGTTTGAACCCAAGAAGTTGAAGTTGTACATCTGATAGCTTCTTCACTTCAGATAGTTCTTCACGATTTAAAATTATTCTCTTGCTGCAAAATAATAAGTTTATTAGTTATATATACTGATTATTGTATTGCTTTGCTAAACATATTATACAACCATTGCATAATGTTCAAAAACATGAGTGATTCACCTGTTGTAATATGTAAAGCGTTTTGTAGATTCTGTTATTAATGCACCAGTGTCCGTGCAAATGAGAGCTCGTTCCGACTGTAAATGCCTTAAAGTTATACGTGTGTGTGTGTTTAGTTCATAGCGAGCGCGCGCACACACACATACGAATTAGCTTCAAGGAAGTAAATACCTTCACTGGTTTATTTGTCATTGCGTCAAGCCATTCATATTTTCCTGCAAACATACAAACCGAAAAGATTTATATCACAGGCACTTCTACACACAGCGTGTATAACACCTATCTACGTGATAAAGGTGTATGTATGTATTTATGTCTGTTTTTACATGATACGCACATATATACCTGTCGTAGCAGGTCGAACCATTGCATAAGTACCAAGACTAATACTGGTTCCATTGGCTATGGTCAAGGTTATCTTCCTTACAACACGCTTTTGGAAAAGCTTCTTCCTCATCCTTGCCTTAAGCTCCTCAAACCTGCAGTTATTACCTATATCACTGTCTGCATACGTGTGTATGCGTCTATGTGTGTCTGTGTGTATATTTGGACGTTTTATACAGCTTAACGTTAATTTATATTAACAAAACGAAATAAATTATACCTTTTCTCTGCACCAGCCATGTAATTTGCTAGATCATCATCATCTATTGGAATCATTTCCTGTGAATAATCAAATCAATGATGCACATATTAGGCACAATGAATATGTTAGTATCATATTAACGACCGTGCTTGATATGTATGTCAGTATACGGCTCAAAGTAGAAAGTTTATACCTTATAAAATATTGCCATATTGAACTCCTCTCCCGGTCTGCTCATTGGACATAGCTCAACTATGATGCCAAGGTCTTGCGAATCCTGCATCACATATACATATGTATGCGTGTGTGTGTGTGTGTGTACGGTGTAGTACCTTGGCACGTTGAATTGTTGTTCTCCTCATGTCAGCCTTCGAGACAGGATCCGCATTCTCAAACGGTTCATCATTGTTGGTAAACAAGAGAATTCGTTTTCCTACATTCTTATTAGAGCTGGGAATGTAAAGAAAAACTTAGAAATTATTAAAAGTCAGAAAAATATTTTACCTCTTTCCTAGCATTCCTTGGGCAACCCAGAGAGCGTTATAAAGAGGATTTTCTCTAGCGCCGTAACTAGATCCATCATTGCTCCCAATATCCTTATCAAAATTCTCTAAATAACAGTTTAAAGAACACATTGTTATCACAGAGAGAGAGAGAGAGAAGTGGAGAGAGAGAAGAGAGAGAAGGTGGTAACCTAATAAGCAGCTCGTATCTTTGATGAATGATGCAGAGAGCTTGTTAAGCTCTTTGAAAGTATAAACACCTTCTGACGCAAGTGCATTGTTTTTCGCACGCTGTAATGCACATTTAAAGTCGATTACCACTTTTTAAAACATAATATGATTTGTTTATGTAGGAATACATGTGTGTGTTCATGTCAAATAAACTAACCGTATTGAAGAAGCAAATGCCCACTTCATCAGAGTCTCTGGAAATAATCCTGGTCTTTAAATCCTCAGTTATGCATTCCAGCACTGCTCCTAAGTATGTTTTCGTCTCTCCCTGAGCCAAACCAAATATATTACACACACACACACACACACGATGTATATATTTGAAACTTATGTAAACACATGTAAAAAATAGTGTGTACGTATATAAAGTTGAAATTACACTAATTCAAGCGAAGTTCAAAACATTACATGTAGTTTCAATTATGTGTACTAAGGAGAAGAAAAAAAAATAGTGATTTAGAACTATATAAATAATATAGGTATTTTACAAGTTTTGCATATGCAGCATAAATATATAAGTAATGTACGTATGTATGCCGTTGAAAATGCAGCATTCAAATTATTTTTTATATAGTATTATGCAAAACGGAGTGTTCTACCAGTTTATATATATATTTCTGAATGTGTATATGTACTCCGAAAATGTGAAATATTATTGGAAATGACCCAAAAATGTAAAAAACTTAATGATTTTTTTTACCCGTTTAGTCTGGAGCTGTAAAAACATGTCTTTACCGGCATCATTAAGAACACCACAAAATCCTTATTTGCTTCTTCCTGCAATCAGTGAAAATCGTAATCTGTCTGCCTGTGTGCGTGTGTTGGAAAGAGAGCTCACCGGACTGACATCATCCTCCTCTTCCTCCTCCTCGTCGGCATACGGATCGTCGCTCGCATCCGCCATGGCGTCTTCCTCCGCAAGTTTCAAATGAAGAACCCTAACCAGGGTTTAGGGCATCAGATTAAGGGCTAACTTAAGGGTAATTAAGGGCATTGAGGATGAAATTAAGGGTATTTATAGTGATTAAGAGTAATTAAGGTGGCACTATGGGTTTCTGTATTACTCTGTTTTAGGGTTTATCTTTGTGCGTAAGAATGCGCGGGGTATGGCGATCTTCTGCCCTAATTGGTGCTGCCCTAACCCATCCACGGGCGTCATATGCAGCTGCCATTGTACATGGAGATCAAGGGTCCAATAAAGATTCCATGGCAGCTCAAATGGTGGATTACGCTAATTCATTCAGGACAAAAGGAGGTCAGTACTTATATATATATTATATATACATAATATATATATATATATATATATATATATATATATAATATAATACATTATATATATATATATATATATAACATATTATATATATATATATTATATATATATATAGAGAGAGAGAGAGAGAGAGAGAGAGAGAGAGAGAGAGAGAGAGATACATACATACACACACAGCTATGTGTATGTAATAATATATATGTGTATCTGTATACGTGTGTATATAAATATATGCATATACACATTGGCATGTGATAATATAATGTACAGATAGTGGGTACATGGATGCAATGCAAGTTTTGGAGCATGGTGTGAGTTTTATGAAGGATTCTGGAGAGTCTGCTTCAAATGCACTGTGCAAAATCCAATTCACAATTGCCAACTTCAACGCTGATCAGTAAGTGTATGCGTGTGCGTCATATGCATATACACATTTATGTTCTATCTACTTGCACATATAGAGAGAAGATTGTAAGGCACTGACTGTCTCTAATATAGATGTGTATCATTGCATCTGTATTATTTATACTTGATCTTTACAGAGGCAAACTGGAGGAAGCCATTGAAGCACTACAATGTGTTGCAAGCAATTCTTCAGTTGCACTGAACTTCCGGGGTCTCTCTCTCTCTCTCTCTCTCACACACACACACACACACTTGAGTGTGCATGTATTAACGATGTGATGTTGTTGTACAGTTTCTGCATTGGAAGCTATTACGGGACTATGCTTGCGAGCACATAAGGTTCTATATATGTTTTTGAGATTTGATGCAAGTAGACGAACTGGTTATGTTACTAATTTGTGCATTAATTTTTGCAGGATGATTTAGCTGCCTCTCAGTTAGAAGCTTTATCACAACTTGTCAGAAGTTCGAAACACATTAATGCTCGATTACATGCATTATCTGCTCTTGTGAAACTCTCTCAAGCACAATACGATGCTGGTATGCTCTCTCTCTCTCTCCTCTCTCTCTCTCTCCTCTCTCTCTCTCTCTCCTCTCTCTCTCTATAATAATATATTATATATATATATTATAACACTATGAATATTTATCTGTACTTAATATAAGGTGCATATTTGTGCAGCTGCATCCTGTTTTGAGGATTTCCCATCGAATACAAACCAAGGTTTGGTACTTGATATTTCATTTAGATATATTAATATATATATTAATGTGTGATCTATCATTACACATATATTCTAATGTTTAAATTAACTTGTAGGTGCTGCTAGTCTTGCTCGAGCAGAAGTTTTACATGTTAAGGGTAATACTACTGAAGCAAAGGATTGCTATGAGAGTGCTATTAAGCTTGCTAAAGAAGGGGATGCTGATAAAAACTGCCAAGGTGAGTTTAATTTAAACATTTAACTAAAATATATATATGCTAATTTCATAATAATTTCAATTAAAGTTGATAATTGCTGGAAGTTAAATTGAAGCAGGAGGACCCACTATACATCTGAAGAAGTTCATGCAGCTGCTTTAGCAGGCTTAGGACAACTTTATACAGATCTGGGGAAGCATATAATAATATATTGTATATGGATTAAGTATGAAGTTTTATTAATCTGTATTTAACTTAGTTACTAATATAATGTGTTAGATGCTAATTAATTTAACTTATCTGTATAGTTGATATTGTTGTGTGGTGCAGGAACTTCTCAGAAGCAGAAAAAACTCTAACTGGTGCCCTGCATGTAGTTGAGAACATTAGTGGTAAGTAATAAGCTTTACTCATGTTATATATAGTGTATTATGTAGAAATGAAACATGGTGTGCATGTATAGTATCAGTAACATTGCATAGTGTGTGTGTGTGTGTGTGTTGTGTGTGTGAGAGAGAGAGAGAGAGAGAGATTTATATCTCATTTCTCACCATATTATAGTGCATTGCAATCAGCATGTTTTGTGTTCTGTACTTTACACCATATATATAATACCATACAGACACACACACACATATACAATATAAGTGGTTTTTTAGGTGAATCTCACGCCAGAGTTGGACTGGTGTTGTCATGTATGGCAGACTTATACACACGACGAGCAAAGTCTGAGAATACTGGATTCATGATACCAGAGGTAAAATAACTAATATATAATGAACAAAGAGTATTTAGTATAAAATAATTGAATACACACACACATGTATGTATGTCTGTATGTATGTATGGTGTAGATTGCTTTTACTCTAGTTGTATATTATTCAGGGTCTATTTCGACGGTCTTTGAGTTTGTTGAAAGCTCCAGAACTTGACAAAGGTATAGAACTCAATATTCTTATCTTTATTTCAAAACTTTATTATCTTAATCATAGCATATCTTTTAATTATATTATTGGTGTTAATAATTAATTGCTTTCTTTTTAGAGGTTGAAGGAGCAATATCATATATTGATGCAGTAGCTCTCGCCCGAGGTATAAATATTATTTGTAAAATTTAGAATATTATTATTTATTTCTAAATATTATTAATATAGTTTATTATATTTTCTTACTAATATATTTAAATATTTTTCCAGCTAGATATGCAGATATTCTATGCAGTGTACAGCAGAGAGTGAGTGAAGGTAATAAAATGAAGTCATGGGCTACTGCAGTGTGGAAGAACAAGCGCTCTTTACTGACGTGCTCGGAATGATAAGCTGAAGGCTGTGCTGAATATAAGATTTGGAAGAATATTCTAGCTTAGTAGATGTAAGCTATATAATTTAGATTTTATAAATAAACATCAATGTTTAAAAAATGTGTTAGCATCTTTATTTCTGTAATTGCTTGGTGTTTATTATTTAAGATTTATACATGAATATCTAAGTATAAATAATATTTTACTTTACATTAAATGTTGAGTATAAGTGACTTAGTGAAGACCTGCTACATCATGTTTATGGAGTTCCTATCAGATTTAACTAAATTTAACCAAGTTATGTTCTTAAATTTATTACATATAGTTTTATTATTGTTTTGCTAAATACAAATCAATTAAATTACATGAATATTCATTATAAGTTTATTTAATTTAAAACTGTAAGTTTAAATGGAGGGCATACTCAAATAGGCTTAGGAGTATGTATTATTAATTTAATTAAGTCTGTTTTAACACAGACATTTGAAATGACAATGAATTTTAATTTTGTGTAGTTAATATTTTAACTATGGTAGTAAATTCTTTTGTAGTATATTATCTTAGAGTATATTAATATGTGTGTGTGAGAGAGAGAAAAAACTTTCCGATAAATAATATACCATATTATGTGTTTGTGTTTCATTACTATGTATCATTGATGCATATAGTATAAAAATATATATAGTGCATATAAAATACTGTTTGCTATAGATTATAGAATATAAACAATATAAATAGATATCATGTATATATATATATTATTATTATATTTAAATAATAATTATTTTTTATATACTAAAATAAGTTTTATTTATGTTATATGCAGATACTTCACCTATTACTTACATGAGAGCTTTTATACCCTTTTGTCCTGCTACTGATATTTTATAACTTACAGATTAGCCATATGTAACTATGTGTTAATAGTTTGTATATATAGTTTTGTGTGTGTGTGTGTGTGTGAGTGTGTGTGTGTGTGAGAGAGAGAGAGAGAATGAGTGAAAGACATAATGAAAAAAAAAAATTATTTCATTTTATTCAATGTAAGACAATAGGATTTATAATATTTAATCATCTTCTGAATTGAGAGACATTATCCCTATAGTGATATTTCAATTCATTATCAAGTCTGCAAAACAAATTAGAAATAATATTAGTTAATCACACATGACACACACACACACAACATTATAAACAAGCTGTATAAAACAAATTACGTGTTGTGTAATTTTAATTTAAAATAATTATTTAAAATATTTAACTTTATATACATATTTATGATTTTTATTAATTCTTTATTAAATATTTCAAAAAGAAGATTAATGTATTTAAATAATATAAATAAGTTAAATTTAAAAACTAATTAGTTTGCCCTTTTAAGGAATTATGAAGTTTAATATACATTAATATGCATCAAACTTTATCCTTATTAAGCATACCAAATACCTTTAAATTTAAATTAATTTTATTATTTAAATACATTAATCTTCTTCTTGAAACATTTAATAAAGAATTAATAAAAATCATAATTACGTTTTAAATAATTAAAAATAAATAATAACATACATATAAAATAATTATATATTAATATATATTTGAAGGTAAAAATTAACATTAACACACACATATTTCTAATTTATCTTAATGATTTATAAAAACAAATCCTAAAACTGCATAACTTGGAAATTTTGAATATATATTAACATAATAAAAACGAAATACTTTATATAATTAACTTGTTGATCAACATTTATACATCTGTATATAACATACATTGTGATTAACAACCGAAATCTAAATATGAACTTAAATATAATGTAGATATGTAATACACACAAATACATACGTCTATATGTGACACAATGATATAATATAATATATACAACAACTTTTTATCAAATAATTGTCATAAATATATTTATATATTATAAACATATACACACTGTGTATACAATATATTGACAATAATTATTACAATTATGGAGCATGACAAAATAAGGAAATTATTATATATTAAAAAATATTTAAAATAAATGTGTATACTAAGAACATTAATATAATAGAGAATTATGAAAGTGTGGTATATAAAAAAGTAATTTAAGAAAAACTTATAAAAAAAATACTTTTAAAAGATGATAAATATAAACTAAAATATTTAAAAATTTTTTAAAAAAATTATATATAATGAAGCAACGCTAAAGAAATGCAACAGAGAGTGATGTGACACAGAGTGTTAAGAAAATCAGTTTATATAATAGTGAAAATTTGTTTGTTTTTAATAAATAATAAAACAAATATAAATTCTAAAACTAGGAAAAACATTTTAATAAGTTAATGTCAGAAATAACATCCAAACTGAGTAGGTTTAATTGTTTTCTTCTATAACATGTCTTTTACAATTATTGATTAATTATAACTATAACTTTTATTTTTATTATTCTTTTATTATTATATTTGTATTATAGATTTGTATATACATATATAACATTACTAATTAGTTTAATGTAATTATGTTTAATAGTTTTACTTAATTTATTCTACTTGTAACTATATACATACAATGTATTATATTTAATATGATAGTTATATCATGATGCCACGTGTCACATTTTAAAGCATCTTATACGTGTCTTAATCTGATTGCAAGTTTTTCTACCACGTGTCATGATGGAGCATTTGACACGTGTCAAAAGCATCATCTGATTTTGGACCGTTGATTTAATTATTGAATGGCTGGGATTATTAGGGTTCTTCCCATATGGCCAAGCCCAGAGTAGAGGTGCACAATCCATGGGGAAGATACCGTGTTGTGAGCACCAAACCAATGCCTGGAAACCGATGGATTCAGTTACTGTGAACGGTGGATGTCGTGTAGAGGTCAATACACATACACATATACAACCACACACACACGTTGCACACATATACACATAAACACCACGGTCATATACACACTATGTAATCATAATCTGATTCAAAATCTATTATCTTTTCATTCTAATGCAATGTTATTCTCTGTTTTAATCTCTCTCTCTCTCTCTCTCTCTCTCTCTCTCTCTCTCTCTCTCTCTCCTCTCTCTTATATATATATATATAGATATATTTCTGTATGTAGTTCTTTTTAATATTTTGTTATTTCTGCACACACTTTGTATAACTAAGTACAACAGATCATACATTGAATACTATATATGTATATATATTTATACATGCATTCACATATATTATTATTATTGTTATGTATATATAGGTTTGCACAGAAGACAAAACTATTCTGAGTGTGGAAGACATTATTTCACTTATTGGTAACAAGTGTGATGGTGTTATTGGACAGGTAATTAAATAAGTTTTTATAAATAATCAAGGTTATGGTTTAATAGAGTATTAATTTTATTAAATCTTAGTTAACTGAGGATTGGGGTGATATGCTTTTTGGAACATTAAAGCGAGCTGGTGGGCATGCATTTAGCAACATGGCTGTTGGGTAAACAATGTTAATGTGGATGCTGCTACACGAAATGAGTCTCTGTAGGAAATACACCGGTATAATATACACACACATATGTATACTACATACAATTATATAATTGTGTATCTGTGTGTGTGTTATGTTACATGTTACTAAACAGAAGTGAGTTTACTTGGTATATGTCTGTCTTTCATATATACATAACACCAAGTATATACACATATAAACATAACACGTACACACGCACACACACACACACACAATACTTGATAAATGCAGGGTGTTCTCACTGAGACAACAGCTGAGCTTGCTGCTTCATTAACCTTGGCTGCTGCACGACGAATTGTGGAAGCAGATGCTTTTATGCGTGCTGGCAGTATAAGGGATGGCTTCCTTCACTGTATGCTCTCTCTCTCTCTCTATATATATGTGTGTGTGTGTGTGTGTGTTCTAACACCTAAGAATGCTTTTGTGAAGATTCATTGGGAATTTACTGAAGGGACAGACTGTGGGGATTATTGGAGCTGGGAGGATTGGTTCCGCATATGCAAGAATGATGGTAAACTCTTTCAGAATATATGTATCCATACACATTTAAACTATTACCAAAATACTTAAATAATGAATATGTTGTGTGTGTGCGTGTGTGTGCACGTGTGTGTGTTGATCCAGGTTGAGGGCTTCAAGATGAATGTGATTTACTACGATTTATATCAATCTACAAGATTAGAGAAGTTTGTCACAGGTAACTCGTATATGTACACACATATATATATAATATGTAGATATTGTAATACAAATAGATTATTAACCAATAATATATTAACAATTGTGTTATTATTACTTATGCAGCTTATGGGGAGTTTCTCAGGTCACAAGGTGAGGCACCTGTCACGTGGAAAAGAGCTGCTACAGTTGAAGATGTGTTAAGAGAGGCTGACATCGTATGTGCACGAATTATATATCATATTTCTCTTTAATTGTGTGTGTGTGTGTGTGTGTGTGTGTGTGTCTCTCTCTCTCTATCTATCTATCTATATATAGATAGATAGATAGAGACAGAGAGAGACAGAGAGAGACAGAGAGAATTTAAATCTTTACGATTAGTATGTTTAAGTTAATTAAGTTCTGTTAATGATATTGTTGTATTGTTAAACTAATGGGTCCAGGTGAGTCTGCATCCTATTTTGGACAAAACTACTTATCATCTCATAAACACAGAAAGACTTTCGATCATGAAGAAGGTAATATACAATACGTGTGTGTTGTGTCTGTGGTATGTATGTATGCATATCTAGTATATATGTATATGTATATATATGTATATATTATGCATAGTTCTTGTACACACACATATATAATCTATTATCTATGGTCTTTTTACTATGTATTTACGTAGGATGCGATCATAGTGAATGCAAGCAGAGGCCCTGTTATTGATGAAGTGGCTTTAGTCTCTCATCTTAAGGCCAATCCTATGTTTCGTGCTGGCTCGATGTCTTCGAGGTAGAAACACACATGCACCCACACACACACATACACACAATATATTATATATATGTGTGTGTGTGTGTGTGTGTGTGTGTGTGTGTGTGCGCGCGTGTGTATGTGTGTAGTACATGCACTAATGACGTTGCTTTCAGGATGAACCATTTATGAAACCAGGCCTTGCTGATCTCCCAAATGCTGTAGTTGTCCCACATATTGCATCTGCATCAAAGGTGTGGTGTGTGTGTGTGTGTGAGAGAGAGAGAGAGAGAGAGATGTGTATCAGTTTAACAACTGCGTTGTATGCAGTGGACAAGGGAGGGTATGGCAACACTTGCTGCATTTAATGTTCTGGTAAGTTTATGCATTAATAATATTGAGTTTTTGTATTGTAATTACTTAATTAAGTTATTTTAATAGGGAAGCTTAAGGGATATCCAGTGTGGCATGATCCAAACAATATTATCCTTTCCTTGATGAGAAGACTCAAGCGCCAATGGCTAGCCAAGATTGTTAATGCAAAAGCTTTGGGTAATGTGTGTGCGTGTGTGCATTATTTCACTATATGATATAATAGATTATTACACACACACACACACACACACACACACACACACACACACATATATATATATATATTATATATATTGCAGGATTATCTGTTTCTGAAGTTTCGAAGATGTGATGTGATCTTATCAAGTATACGATACTGGAATACAAATATGTGATAGTTGAGGTATACTGATGTATACTCATATCAATGATATATTTTACTAATGGAAACTCATTTATACATGTGCTTAGCTAAATAAGAGTAATACTACTATGGGGGTATAATGATAATCGATCTAATGTGTACCTTAGAACAATTAAAATATTTCATGATATTTTGCATTATCTGAGTTTATCATTACTATTTTGAATTATAAATCAGAATATATAACTAGATGTTGGATTGGAGCCAGGTTTGGAAAAATCAAATTAAATTTATAAATTAGGATGTAAACAATGATTTTATTATTCTTATGATTCTGATCGCATCCTTTATAAATTATTTTATTGAGGTTTATCTAAATTAAGTTTAACAATTGTTGCTCATTGTCAATGCAAGTCTATGTATCTAGATATGATAATTATAAAGATATATTTTTTGGATTATAATTTTATAAGATCTCATAATCTCATCTTCATTACAGTAGACGCTTCTACAGATAATGTAAATGAGTGTTGTAAAAACATCATCAGTTTTAAGTTATTTAACTTTTGCACATGGCAGTTCCTTGGGTATAATCTTCACTCTGATAACCATTGTGTATGTATAATTTGTTTAACATACATAATTTCAAACTTTTTTGTTACGTTTTAAATGAATAAACGACTTAAATATACATTAAATTAAATACATAGTTTATTTTATTGGCTGTTTTTATGGATTTCGTCCGTGAGTATCAAATGTACTTGTCAATGACCACACACACATGTATACATGTATATATGTTTTATATACATATACAGCATTCACCAAGTAATGCAGCTACAGTTATTTAGGAAGTTGCTTCCAGCACTCTTGTGATGATTTCTAGATTATGATATGAAATAAAGGATTCACAATCTAACTTTCTTTTTAATTTTATTTTTCAATATTTAAGTAAAAGTTATTTAACTAATACAATATTAATTTAAGTAAGTTTCGCTGTGTATTATGTGAACTTATGTTGATCTAATATGATTAATTAAATTGCAACGTCATATATAAAACGGATTTCAACTAGGTGTTTTGCAAAGAAGCAACTTATATTCATATTAAAGTGGGAAGTTTAAAATTTTGCATTGAAAATCATAAATTATTCATACACATTTAGTTAATTTGTATAACTTGTCAACTTTAAGACATTTTGATCATCAAAAACAAATGCGGTTCAGTCCGGAAGTATCTCTTAAAACTATTGCTTCTTAAAAACTAATTATTGGTGCATTAATAAAGTTATGATTTAAAGTTTTTTAATTGGTTTTGTCAGTTTTCCAATTTATTATTCTTTTATTTTTATTTTAAGAAAATTTACAGTAACTTTTGCTGTTAATATTTTCAATTTATAGTAAAAAACGAGTTATGTCTGGCTATGGTTATGTTGACTTGCGTTGACATATATGCACGAGTCAAACTAGCTACAGCATGCATGAGTCAAACTAGCTACAGCATATCTATACGACGCAAGTGATGTGAGTCTAGATACTCGTCATTTACGCACACACATACACGCACTCTCTAACGCACACATATGCACGGTGAAAGATGACGTTAAGTGTGATAATATAATAAACTACCCAACAACATAGACGACGTTTTCGTAGTCTGTATAATAACGTATAGGTTATATCGCATAAAACCGTTTAAATGATATTTTTTTAATATTTATTTTATATTTCAAGACTGGTACTCACATATTTCCGTGTACACACATACACACACATGCATATATATACACATGTATAGAGTGAGTGGATTTGCAATTATCAAATAACATGTTTTTTATAAATAAATGTTATATTTATCAAAAAATAAAGTTGAGTAATAATTAAATTATGATGAATCGATTTTTATTGATTTATAAAATGCTTGATATAAAATAAAAGGTTCTTGTTTATACATAGATGGTAAATAAATAGATAAATACTATAGCTTACACCCGTTGTGTGTCTGTAAAATTAGATATACTACTGGTAGATGAATAAATGCCCATTATATATAAATATTCTTGTGTGTGTGTGTTGACTTAACAAGTTCTGAGCGTGTGCGTGTGAGTGTGTGCATGGTTTACCATTGGTTACACCCAACTTGTCGTAAAAATATATTAAGCAATATAGTGTATTTTCTTATTTTTAATTTATATTTTACATAGTTTGATTGTAAATATTATATTACTAATCATTTTCGTAAATATCATGTTATCAAACTATTTGATAATATTAATTGATCAATTAGAAACTTCAGATGAAATTATTTTAATGAAACGTGTACGTTTTTTTATTTTGATGTAAACGTGGAGTTTTAATTAATACGCTATACAGATGTATAATGCAAATATACGGGTATTAAAAATGTAGCTATCTCAAAATATGATTCACAACGATCGCATCCTTATAAATTGTTTTTATTCAGTTTTATCTAAATTAAGTTTAACAATTGTTGCTCATTGTCAATGCAAGTCTATGTATATAGATATGATAATTATAAAGATATATATTTTTGAATTATAATTTTATAAGATATCGTAATCTCATCTTCATTACAGTACACGCTTCTACAGGTAATGTAAATGATAAAAACATCATCAGTTTTAATCTATTTAACTTTTGCACACATGGCAGTTCCTTGGGTATAATCTTCACTCTGATAAGCATTGATGTATTTATAAATTTTTTTAACATACATAATTTCAAAACTTTTCGTTACGTTATACATTAAATTAAATACATCATAGTTTGTTTTATTGACTGTTTTTTATGGATTTTGTCCGTGAGTATCGAATGTACTTGTCAATGACCGGAAGTTCTCTCTCTCACACACACACATGTATACATGTATATATGTTTTTATATACATACATGTACAGCGTTCACCAAGTAATGCAGCTACAGTTATTTAGGAAGCTGCTTCCAATACTCTTGTGATGATTTTCTGCATACATATAATATCACTTTTATTGTTTATTAATTTTAAAAACGTTGCTGCAATGAAGAAGAAATGAAATAAAGGATTCACATATTATATTTAATTAATTTTATTTTTCAATATTTAAGTAAAAGTTATTTAACTAATACAATATTAATTTAAGTAAGTTTCGCTGTGTATTACGTGAACTTATGTTGATCTAATATGAATTAATTAAATTGCAACAACGGATTTCACCTAGGTGTTTTGCAAAGAAGCAACTTATATTCATATTAAAGTGGGAAGTTTAAAAATTTTGCATTGAAATTATAATTTATTCATACACATTTATTTAATTTGTATAACTTGTCAATTTGATCATCCAACAACGCCGATGTGGGTTCGGTCCGGAAGTATCTCTTAAAAATATTGCTTCTTAAAACTAATGATTGGTGCACTAATAAAGTTTTTTTAATTGGTTTTGTCAGTTTTCCAATCTTATTATTCTTTTATTTTTATTTTAAGAAAAGTTTACAGTAAAAACGAGTTAGAAACAGCAAAATACGATTGAGGTTCTTATTATGTCTGGCTATGGTTACGTTGACTTGCGTTGACATATATGCATGAGTCAAACTAGCTACAGCATATCTATACGACGCAAGTGATGAGTCTATATACTATTTATTTGACTGTTTATGCAATTATAAGCGTGTATTATATATACCTAGAGGTCCTTGGTTTTACAGTCGATACATCTAGATACTCGTCATTTATGACCATAACCGCACTTAGAATCAAGCATGGGAGCCCCAGCTCGGCTGTGTGCTACACACCCGGAAGCACATATGGTGGAACATACCCACCAACCAAAGGGCGCACCTCCACTAGTAGCATAAAGTCCCGAGAAGCCAACCAACACAAACAAATCTCCTCTTGAGCGCCCGCCCACACTCACAAGCATATTCACACTCAGGGTCTTCAATCTCATCCGGATCAACCAGCAACAAGTGCCTAACCCAAGCCACGAACCCATTAAGCATATACGAGGTCCCAATCAGAGCCTAAACCAATCCCATGCAGGGCATTCACGAACCCAAGATGTATCAACAACAACAAATGCATGCCAGCATCACCGCCAGCATGCCCAGCACGTACAGCATACAGTGAACAAGCCACAGAACCAACAGCTGCCAACGCTGCCCACAGAAAAGGCCATGAAGAACATTACCGCATTCCACATCACCGGAGCATCCGAAGCACTTGCAGACATCACATCATGCCTAGCGTGCCAGAGCCACTCCTCTTGACACACCACTCAAGCACCCAATTAACATCCTCACACTCGGGGTCTCGGAGAGGGTGCCTAACCCAAGAAGCAAGGAGTCATCAAGCACGTAAGCGGACTCCAACCAAGAGTAACGTGTGACACTTTCAGCATTTTTCTTAACCAACACAAACAGCAAGTGCCTTGCCCAGATTCCACTTGCTCGGCACACATAAAAACCACGTAAAACCACCAGCAATCAGCACACACCATGCCCGCCTGACCAGAAAATTCCCCAGCATGTACTAATCACAAACCAAAACCACTCTCTCAAAACAGCCCGTTTGGAGAATTGCATGCAAACAGTCCTTCCCCTTCTCTGCACATCCCGGCAGAAAGACAGTCCGCCTCAAAACTCACAAATGGGTGCCGATACCACTTCCAAGAGTACATCCTATGAAGTAGCATTACACAACCAAAGAAACCACCAAACATACTGAGAGAGTCCCAGCTGAGCTCACCAGGTCTCAAACCTCGTCGTTGCACGAGCCACAGCCATCAGTGTCTTGCCCAGACTCCGCTCGCCCGGCACGCGAGCAAGTCAGCAAAATTTCTTCACAACCAGACAGTGGAAATCCGATTTCTCAGCTCCCACAGGAGGAACCAAGCTAGATGAGTGCATTGAGCCCACATTCTCCATCTAGTAAAGCACTGTCCACTCACACGGCCTTATTGCAGTTGCCTCACAGCGTTGCCCGGTCTGGGCAAACGCAGAAACCTTAGAGATGAATAGAAACACAAACAAGAAGAGCTGTTCTACAGAGAGGAAGAGAAATACACAACTAGCAGAAGCAGGTCGATAGACATGTACGCGAAATGTGGTAGTATACATGAAGCTCGAACAGTATTCGACCGTATACATCGCCGAGATACGGTCACATGGAACGTACAATGTGGAGAAGGAAAGCTTGCACTCGAACTCTACAATAGAATGGATCTTGTTCCCGACTCTCTTACGTTTGCATGTGCACTAGCTGCTTGTGGTGCTGTGTCATTCGGGGAACCAGGACAGGATGTATAGTCTGGAGCAGGGAATGTGTATACACTATCGGGTACTGAAGATGCAACTCGATAAGAAGCAGGTTGTTCGCAACAAACATCTCCTGTTCATATCCTGCTTTCAAAATCCTGGAGTGTATATCCGCTCCTTTCGCCTTCAAATCAACTCTGGTGGTCAAAGCCTCTGCAAGCTTGGTAATAGCAAGAACACCTGCAGCATAAATCCTTCAGGTGTTAAGCCCTCGGCATCCATACGATCAAACACTTCAAGAGCGATATGTCCCTCCCCACTGTGTGCGTACCCGGACGACGAGATCCTGCATATCCATGGTGTCGAATACACGCCTCGCGTCCAGCATGCTTGATATGTATGTGAAATGTGGGAGTGTGATTGATGCTGTTTGAAAGAATGAGGAACAGAGATGTGGTTTCGTGGACTACTATGATATGTGGATATGCACATAGTCAGGAGCCCAAGGTTGCCCTGGAGCTCTATACTCGCTTCCAAACGGAAAACCTGGTATGCATGTATACTACACACACGCATGCATGCACGCGTGCAACTAACGTATTGTTTATAGAGGCTGAAACCAACCCATAGCTGTGCTTAAGGCGCTCTCAGACTTGGAAATGGGGAGGAAGATCCACGACGAGGCATGAAGGCTGGGTGACGACGGGGACTTAACACATTGGTGAGTCTGTACGAGCGTTGAGGGAGTGTGGATGAGGCTCGAGATCTGTTTGAGACAGCTAGCTGTCGAGACTTGGCCACGTGGAATGCGCTCGTTGGTGGATATACTCATCAAGGAGACTCGAAGAATGCTCTCACGTTGCTGGAAAGAATGGTTAGAGAAGGTACGTGTATGTATATATCATACATACACACCCATACAATATACACATACTGACTGGTGTATGAACAGGTGTTAAACCGGATGCTATTACGTTTATACATGTTTTATCGTTGTAGACTTGTTGAAGAAGGGAGAAAATACTTTGAAGAGATGAGGGTTAAATACCCACTTTGGAGCATTACACGTGTATGGTGGATCTGCTAATAAGCTAGAAGAGGCTGTCGATATGGTGAGGAGTATGCCCTTGAAACCTGACTTGGCCACGTGGATGTCCGTCTTATCGGCTTGCCGGAAGTGGAGTAATGTGAAACTTGGAAAACTTGCATCGTTGCTGTGTGGGTGTGTATGTGTGTCATATATATGTATATGTATCACACACACACAAACAGACGATTTTGAAGAACGAGATGCTGGAGCATATTCGATGATGGCAAACATATATGCTATTAAGAATACAATGAGAAGAAAAACACGAGGAAAATAATTTTAACATTTTACAATTACGGAATATATGTATCTTGCATGTGTGTGTGTGTGTGATATAAACGTACATTGGATAGATTATAAAACCATACTAATTTAAATTGGCAATACAAATTAAACAGAAAATAAGTATATGATATTGAAATAGAATCACAGGGCAAACTCACCCACTCCAGTTTGGGGAGCCTCATCCCGACGAACGTTAAAAGAAAAGTTGAAACATGGATCGAATAAAGTCCAAGAGACTCTGTCATACCCAACCAACAGAGCGCAATTTCATATCGTAATCACCGCAGTATAAAGTCTGTGGATTAAATCCACACATTACTGCCATGGATGCATCTTCATCCGTCCACTCAACACCTTCAGGCTCCGTGCATCGAATGCTCGTTACTATGGGATGTCTAGCAACCAGCTCCTTAAGCAGCTCCACACTTGGCTTGTTAATTTTGACTAAAGCTGCCCAATTCTCCAAGAATATCAATTGATGCTTCAATCCCGATCGTGATCCTGATTTTTTTGTCTCAACCATGAGCTTTGTTCCACCAATTTTTCTTTGCACAGCTCCACAAAGAAGAATAGGATCCAGCCAAGTGGAATTCCTTTTTGGACTTTCCAAAAAGGCAATCTAGAAAGACCTCCATCGCTGCCACTGGTGATTAGACTCACCGGTTCGATGCGCTTGGCCCGCGAGAGAAGTTCCTCCTCGTCGCACCACTTGGAGCCGTGAACCACAAACCGCCGAGTGCGCACACCCGGCGGCGGCCCGATGAAAATACCCCGCCCATTAATTGCCCTAGGGTTTTAAAAATAAATTATTTATTTATTTATTTATCATAAGATGTAACCTTTTATTTTATATCAAGCATTTTATAATCAATAAAATAAATTCATCACATTTTAATTATTACTCAACTTTATTTTTATATAAATATAACATTTATTTATAAAAACATGTTATTTGATAATTACAGTAATTGTTAACAACGTGGTTGCTAATCCACTCACTCTTGTACAGGTGTATGTATATGCGTGTGTGTGTATGTGTGTACACGGAAATATCTATTATATACGTGAGTACCAGTTCAAGTACTTGAAATATAAATAAATATTAAAAAAATATCATTTAAACGGTTTTATGCGATATAACCTATTCTATTATAGTATACAGACTACGAAAATGTCGGCATGGTATGTTACTTCGGTTTATATTATCACACCTAACGTCATCATTCACCGTGCATATGTGTGCGTTAGTTAGAAAGCGCGTGTATGTGTGTGCGTAAATAGATGTATTTACTATAAAACCGAGGCCAGATACTGTGTATATACATTATTGGCATTTTATTACTATATGCATAATCTTGATATATAAATAAACACATATTGCAGCACAGTCAAATAAATAGTATCAATAACAATTAGATACTCGCGTCGTATGAATACGCTGTAGCTAGTTTGACTCATGCGTATATACTGTCAACGCAAGTCAACATAACCGTAGCCAGACATAATAAGAACTTACAAACTTCAATCGTATTTAGCTGTTTTTAGCTCGTTTTTTACTACAAATTTCAAATATTACAGTAAATAAAGTTACTGTAAACTTTTCTTAATGCTCACATACATTCCACTTCTCATGCACAGTTTCGAACGTCATGTACGGCAATGCTGTGTGTCCGGTATGCCGAGCCAAGTGGAAGGAGTACCGTGGTTAGGACCGATACCGTCCTCTCCCTCACCAAAGCATCATACCAGACAGAGACTTACCAACACACTTCATCGCCGCTAAGAAGTTTCAACGCCAGAAGCATACCAACTGAGGAACAGGACCCAGTAATACGTATCATTGACGAATCCATAGCGAATGCACAAGGGAACCGAACACCTGACAAACAGAGCCTCTGGTGTACGACGATGACGAAACCTTGGCTGGGGAGTCATCTGCCCGCCGATCTTCCTCGTCCGACTTTCACGAGGCTACCGACCACCTCTCCCCGGTCTCTCCGCCTCCGACTGCAAGCTTTAAGCTCGAGCTCGAGGTGTTCCCTGAAGTCGGAAGTGTGTGTACTTGGAAGAAAGGAACAGCTTCAATGTACTGGTGCATCTCAAGGCGCCTTCCTTCCCTCTCACACCTGAAACATCCTCCATGGACCTGAGCAGACGTGCACCTATAGACCTCGTGACAGTGCTAGACGTGAGCGGGAGCATGGCCGGGACGAAGCTAATGTTGCTAAAGAGGGCAATGGCATTTGTCATCCGGAACTTAAGCTCCCACGACCGCTTGTCCGGTGGTATTCTCGTCCTCGGCCAAGAAACTGTTTCCGCTTAAACCGATGGTCGAACAAGGCCGACAGTTTGCTGTAGACAACTTGGTGTGTACCGGTGGAACCAACATCGCGGAAGGGCTCCGATTCACACGGTCGGTTTTGGAGCCGACCACGACTCAACGACCATGCACTTGATATCCCGTGTCTCTGGAGGAACATTCTCGTTCATTCAGGGAGAAGGCGCGTTCAGGACGCCTTTGCGGACTACTGAGTGTCGCGGTGCAGACGTGCAGCTCGTTGTCTCTTCTTGTATGCTTGTACCACACGATGGAACACCGGTGGCCGAGATAAAACCATACAAGCTGGAAGCTACAGAAGCACGGTTTCACAAGACTCTACATGCTACTGGACGTCAGATGCAGGTACACGGATCCAGTCCATCATCAGACACACACCGCTTCTCAAAAGCTTGCAGTGTCTCGGCCGGCGTTCGTGATTTAACTGCATATTATATTTTGTTATGCAACAAACAATGTGTTAATCTCGAATGTCTTCCTTTGTACTTAAAAGTAGAAGTTTATCATAATATTGTTATAATTCTCTAAATATGAAATTCATTTTTAAGTTTATAAATACAATACAACAAACAATGTGTTAATCTTGAATATCTTCCTTTATACTTTTAAAAAGACAGCTTCATGTTGTCATAATATTGTCATAATTCTTTCATTTTGAAGTCTTTAAATATAATACAACAAACAATGTGTAATCTTGAATGTCTTCCTTTATGCTTTGAAAAAACGCTTGTGTTGTGTAGAAATTTATCATAATACGATCATAATTTTTAATACACCTTCTTTTTATTAAGACTGATTATTGTTATTTATTAAAATCCATAGTAAGTCTCTAAATATAATAATAGGATAATTAGCATGGGTTGTTAAGCTTTTAAAAATAATATATTAAGAAATAATCATAATGTACTTACTAAAATCTATTGTTAAGTCTTTAAATGTAATATAATAAGAAACAATCACTTAATGTACTTATTGAAATCTATTGTCATGTCTTTAAATATAATATGAATAAGAAATAATACTTAAATTTTTAAGAATGAATGAATTAATTATTGTTTCATATCTTCATGATTTAATTAAATATTATTAGATAAAAATATGATAGACAATATAAATACTTTAATATAGCTGGAAATAATAACAATAAATTCACATTAAATGGTTTTAAACTTATGGTTTGATACATGATGTTAAACAGTTGGAAACGACATGAGTAAATTAATAATATATAAAATATGCTATAGTTGAGAAAAGGATGAAAGGAATGTTTATTATAAAATATATTATTTGTTAAAATGCCTGATCATGAGTAATTAGGGCACTATAGCCCTAATCACTCATAATGATGTTGTTACATCACTAGTGGAAATTAATGAGCATAGGATCCATAAGGGATTACCAATGTAAGACTTGTCATAATGATGGGAAGTAGTGGGCCTGAGATTCAAATGGGATTGCTAATAATGATGGGCAGTGATGAGAAGTAGTGGACCTTGGATCCATAAGGGATTGCTAATGTAAGGCCTATCATAATGATGAGCATGTTGAAAGTAATGGGTTTGGGATCCATATGGAATTGCCAGTGTAAGGCTTGTTATAATGGTGGGAAGTTGTGAACTTATGCACCAAGTGAGCGTGCTAATCCTCACCAAATAAAATTGTCTCGTCGATAACACAAGATATACCATAATGATGTTGACATCATTACCATCACTGGTGAGAAGTAGTGGGCTTGGGATCTATAGGGGATTGCTAGTATATGGCATGTTATAATAATGGGCAATAGTGGGCCTAGGATCCATAGGGGATTGCCAGTGTAAGGCTTGTCATAATAGTGGGAAGTAGTGGGCTTGTCATAATAGTGGGATGGGAACCATAGGGAATTGCTAATGTAAGGCATGTCATAATGATGGGCATTGATGAGAAGTAGTGGGCCTAGGATCCATAGGGAATTGCTAATGTAAGGCATGTCATAATGATGGGCATTCATGAGAAGTAGTGGGCCTAGGATCCATATGGGATTGCTAGTATAAGGCTTGTCATAATTGATTGAGGAAGGAGGTGACTGTAACAACCCTTGAGTTCGTGAATGAGGGCATCCACTCTCAAATAGGGGTGGTGAATGTCATAGTTTTAACCTGATAGGTTGGTTACCTAGGTAAAGATTGTGGGATATGTGGGAAAAGACCCAAGCAAACATGGGTCATCATGACTAAAGGCCCTCTCATAAACACTAATTGACCCTTTGCCTTATTGACTTAAGCGGAGAGGAAAAGTTATGACAGTGGTTGTGCCTAGAGTGATTGAGGTAAAGAGAGAAAGGTGAAGAAACTAACATGGAAGTCGAACATGAAGAAGAGAACAACCCTGTTAGAGTATGAGTGGACTAATGAAGCCCTTACTATTGAATTTACTTGTGTTAAATCCACTCGCCAACAAGGGGAGAGGGAAAGGTTATGACAATGGTTGTGTGATTGAGACAATGAAAGGTGAAGAAGCTAACATGGAAGTTGAACATGAAGAAGAGAACAACCTTGTTCCGGAGTATGAGTGGACCAATGAGGCCCTTATTGCTAAATTTGCTTATGTTAAATCCACTCTAGAGACACTTGTTGTCATAGTTTTTATATATACTTGACCCTTTACTTTGGACGTTGACTGTTGTTACCTACTGTACTATGTTGATGGACCCTAGATGTAGTAGGAAACAGCCCTTAGTGCACTTGGGTATCTGGTGATGGTCCGGCCGGGTGTCATTAGGTATTTGCAGGAAACTCTAAGCGAAGCTAGAACTTACCTTCTAGAAACCCACCCCAATTTTGACGTCCCAATTAGGTGATTGGTTAATGTAATGAGTTCGGCATGTTTAGTAGGGTTAGGAACACCCCTAGGGTTGACCTAACCCTAGGGTTGCCCTAACCCACGCCCTAAAAACCCCCACCCCTTGGGTAGGGTTTTAGGGTTAGAGTTAGGCTAAGTTAAACACTCTCTCATTAACTTAATAAGGGGCTAGCTAAATTCGTGCCAGCCCACATACACATTCAGGAAAAGAGGGGGGGGGGGCTCCGTCACATAAATAAGGTAGAGTATGTAGGAGTGAGGGTTCCTGGGTTCATGACTGAGCTCGTTACTCTTCTCCCGGTGCAAGCTCTAGCTTGTGTCATCAAGGCACAACCCTCTGTTGTGCCGCCCTAACTTCTAGATGATAGGTACGTCCCACCTTTGGGGTAGCTTACCCTTAACGTTGGCAAATCCATGCCTGGAAGGTCTTGTCAAATGCACGTTCCAAGATGCTGAGGTTGAGGCTTGTCTCCAACCTCCTCCTTCACGTCAAGCCAGGTGTAACTCATGGCCAAGCAAGGCACATCCGTGTCCTTATCCAATGTGGGCATGGGATCTTGTTTGACAAGTTCACGATTAGTTCCTGAGGGTTCATTAAGGGGTTCTAGAGTTGACATTTAGGAGCCATGTTGGTGCAACTCTCGAATCTAAGGACTATGGCATGATAGCCCACATCATGGAAGGCAATGTCACATGGAGATGTGACACTGGGTTAGACATCACACAATACAACGCCCAAGGCACGTCCTTTGAGGTTGTGCTAGAATGTTAGAAGTTTATTCATGGGGCAAAATACAACAAACAATTCCAAGTTTCTCTCTTCTACGTTCTACGTCGCCTAAGTACCTCTCTAACTACATCAAAAAAACTTTATATACAAATCCATACTTCGGCCGCCACATCCTCGCACACATCATCAGCCATGTCATCCCCCATGTCAACAACCATGTCATCACACATGTCATCAGCCACATCATCCCCCGCGTCAGCAGCCATGTCATCCCCCATGTCAGCAGCCACATCATCACCCACGTCAGCCGCCATGTCATCACCCACATCATCGCCCTTTGAGGTTGTGTCATGGGCTTGTCGCTAAGGGTTGGATACTCTAACAAACAGACATGCTTGTGCTCGCACTAGGGTGCGAAGCCTTGGGCATTTGCTCAAGGGAGGTTAGGTCTCATAACTAGGTGTGCTTAGGCACACTTGGCTAGGGGAGTGTTTTCCTTGGAATCCAGGGTTGAACAACCTAAGCTTGTTAACAGGAGCCTTTTCGTGAAGCACTCACAAGGTCATGTACTTAGGGTTATCAAAACCTAGCCTTAGGGAGTTTGCTTAGCAGAACACTCATGTTTGCCTACGATGCACACTTGTGTCCTCACTAAGTATTAGCCCTAGGTCTAGGGTATGACTTGGTCACTCAAACCCTTAGGGGTTAGTCGTGGTTTGGGGTACCCCTTGTCGCCCTAAAGGGGTTGTACTCCCAAATGAGGGTGATTCCTCAAGGGGTAAGTGATGATGCCTTGGCTTTGTCACGGGGGGGTATGTGTGAGACACATCTCCTTTGTGGGGTTAGAGCATGAGCCTATCTAGGTCTACTGGGACAGGATCCTAAAGTCTACTCGAGTTATCCTCTAGGGTTCAGAGGATGGTCATTCTAGAGGACTTAGGGTAGGACTCTAAGTCTTCTGCCTAATTGGGCCTCTAGTTAAACTCTTAAGGTTATCTTGAAAGACTTAGCATTGCTCACATAGGGTGATAATGCTGAATGACCACTTGGCAGCCACATGTTGCACATGTTGGCCCTTTGGGTTAAAACTTGACACTTGTAAAAGATGTTCATGAGGATCTTAACTTTTTCTGTGAGGAGCTACAATTATTAGAAGTTCGTGGGTTTAAAGGTTCTCTTTAAACACTTTGAGAAAAGGCTTGTGCCGAATTTTGATGGCAGTGGCGGATCGGTGATAGTTATTGCTTGGTTAACTAATGTTGAAAAGCTAGTGGAATTGCAAGGCCTTATGTTAGATGAAGCTTTGCATAGTGACTTTTGCAAGAGATGCACTCAAGTGGTGGCATCATGTGAGTGTAAAAAGAGAAAAGAGTGGTCGATTGATGGACTCACTTGAGGAGTTTAAGAAGTTGTTTTCTTCTGAATACTGTCCTGCTAATGATCTAAGGTGGCATTACTATTACTATGTAAGTGCACACAGCAAAATAACTTGGATAGCTACATCAAGGAAATGACTAATTATTTCTCGAGGACTGTTTTATCAATGGAAATCCAAAAGACGTACTTTTGGATGGATTGGCAAGTGCAACTATGAAATCTCAACTGGAGACTACTGACTCTGTTAATGTGGATCTTTTAGTGGCTTGATAAGACTTGACATGTATATTTGATTTCTTTTTTTTTGTCATATGGGTTATTTCTCCCAAAACCCCCTTTTTAGTGGTGACGACGATTAAATCAACCCTTATCATGATAAGAATGTATGTTAAAGTTTTAACCCGGAGGGCTAACACGTGACCGCCAATTCCCTGTGTGAGCAACCCTAAGTCTTACAAGACAGCCCCAAGAGTCTAACTCAGATGCCTAGTTAAACAGAAGACTTAGAGTCCTACCCTAAGTCCTCTACAATGACCATCCCACGAACCCTAGAGGATATCCCGAGTAGACTTTAGAATCCTATCCTAGTAGACTTAGACAGGCTCATGCCCTAACCCCACAAAGAAGATGTTCTCACACATTGCCCCCGTGATAGAGCTAAGGCATCGTCCAACTTACCCCTTAAGGAATCACCCTCATCCGGGAGTACAACCCCTTTAGGGCAACAAAGGGGTACCCTAAACCATGACTAACCCTAGGGGTTTGAGTGGCCAAGTTATATCTTAGACCTAGGTCTAGTACTTAGTGAGGACACGAGTGTGCACCATTAGCGAACACGTGTGTTCTGCTAAGCAAATTCCCTAAGGCTAGGTTTGGATAACCCTAAGTACATGACCTCCCTAGCCAAGTGTGCTAAAGCACAGCTAGTTATGAGACCTAACCTCCCTCGGGCTAATGCCAAGGCTTAGCACCCTAGTGCAAGCACAAACATGCCCGTTTGCTAGAGTATCCAGCCCCTTAGTGACAAGCCCATGACACAACCCCAAAGGGCATGCCTCGGGCATTGTATCATGTGACGTCTAGCCTAGTGTCACATCTCCATGTGACATTGCCTTCCACGGTGTGGGCTATCATGCCATAACCCTTAGATTCGAGAGTTGCACCAAGTGTCACAAACAGAGCTCTTAAATGCCAACTCTAGAACCCTTCAATGAACCCTTAAGAACTAAGTAACGTGAACCTGTCAAACAAGATCCCATGCCCACAATTGAACAAGGACACGGTTGTGCCTTGCTTGGCCGTGAGTGCTACACCTAGCTTGACATGGAGGAGGAGGCTGGAGACAAGCCTCTACCTCTGCCTCTCGAAACGTGCATTCTGACAAGACCTTCCAGCATGGATTCGCCAATGTTAAGGGTAAGCTACCTTGAAGGTGAGACGTACCCCTATCATTTGGAAGTTAAGGCGGCACAATAGAGGGTTGTGCCTTGACGACACTGGGAGAAGAGTAATGAGCTCAGTCATGCATACCCCTCACTCCTACATACTCTACTTTATTTATGTCCCCCCCTGTTTTCTTGTTTACATAAGTGGGTTAACACGGAATCTCATTCCCAGAGGAATATACTTAGTGAGTTATCCATTGACCCCTAAACCCTAACCTGTCAAACCTAAGGGTATTTCTAAACATATCTGACATGTCGAACTCACTAAAACTAACCATTAACCCAACCAGGACACGAAAAACCAGGGTAAGAGTTTTTAAATGGAAGTGCTAGCTTCGCCCAAAGTTTCTTGCAAAATACCTAATGACACCTGGACCATCACTAAATATCCAAGTGCACTAAGCAGGCTATTTCTTCTACACTAGGCCTTATCAATAGTACAATAGGTAACAATGGTCAACGTCCAAAGTAAAGGGGAGTCGTAGTAAAAACTATAACAACGTCCATAACTTTTATATTCACAATGCTTCTTACCTAAGAAAATATTAATATTCCATGCCATTTTAAACATCTCCTCAAGATCCACATTAATAGAGTCAATAGCCTCCAATTGAAATTTCATAATTAGACTTGTCAACTCATCCAAAAAGTATGTCTTTTGGACTTCCATTAACAAACAGTCTTCGAAAAATAATCAATCATTTCCTTGATATAGCTATCCAAGCTATTTGTTGTGTGCACTTACATAGTGTTAGAAATGCCACCTTAGAATCATTAGCATGAGAGTATTCAAAAGAAAACAATTTCTTAAACTGCTCAAGTTAGTCCACTAATCATCCTTTCCTTTTTCTACACTCACACAATGCCACCACTTGAGTACATCTTTTGAATCACTGCATCTAACATAAGACCTTGCAATTCCACTAGCTTTGTAGCATTAACTAGCCAAGGCTATCACCAGCCCACCATGGCCATCAAAATTTGGCACAACCTTTTCTCAAAGTGTTTGGAAGAGGAATCTTTAAAACCACAAACTTTCGATAACCATGTAGCTCATCACGGAAAAAGTCAAGACCCTCATGAACATCTTTCACAAGTGTCTCCAAAGTGGATTTAACACAAACAAATTTAGCAATAAAGGCCTCATCAATCCACTCATACTTCGAAACAAGGTTGTTTCCTTTTTCATGTTCGACTTCCATGTTAACTTCTTCACCTTTCTTTACCTTAATCACTCCAGGCACAACCATAGGGGTTGTTTGTGGCTCCAATACCAATTGTAACGCTCTTAACACACATGTATGAACACACACACAAGATTGCCAACTCAAACCTCCCAACCAAAGAACACGTCATGTTCTTCCCCGAGCAATATGCAAACTTGTAATATCATGTGCTTAACACACAATTTAGTACTTTCCGCTAGTACCTAACTCATCCTAAGGACTGTAATCACAGTAAAATACTTTTATCCCCTTTATACCATAGGCTTATATACTTTTATGGATTCTTCTATTTATGGACTCTTTTGTTTATGAATTGTGTACCTCTAGATTGTCATTAGTATATTTCTAAATATTTCACCTAGCAGTTATGAGTTCCTTACATCAAGGCTTCCTTGTAGTAAGCATGTGAAACCAGGTAAGTTCCTCTCGTGGAATTAACTCGTTATATTATATATGCAATATGTTATATTATTTCATATACATTCTATTTCATTAAGTTTCTCTAGTGGAAAATATATTCTAATTCGTATACGTATGCATACACATGTAATGACATGTATTTTAACCGTAACTAATATTACACATTTTCAATAATATTACACATTTTCAGTATGTATTACATGAAGAGTAATTAAGGTGGCACTCTGTTTTTAGGTGTCTTTTGCCCTAATTCATTCTGCCCTAACCCATCCACATTTTACATGTCCAATAAAGATTCTATGCCGGCTCGAATGGTGGATTATGCTAATTCATTCAGGAGAAAAGGAGGTCAATATCTGTATGTCAATACTATTGGTATAAATGTGTGTATTACATACACACGCACACACATATCTGTGTGTATGTATGCATGTATGTAGTAGACACACACATCTATGTGTATACTTATTGATATGTATACGTGTGTATATATTATATACGCATATACACATTGGCATGTGATAATATAATGTACAGATAGTGGGTACATGGATGCAATGCAAGTTTTGGAGCATGGTGTGAGTTTTATGAAGGAGTCTGGAGAGTCTGCTTCAAATGCACTGTAGAAAATCTAATTCACAATTGCCAACTTCCATGCCGATCAGTAAGTAGCACTACAATATGTTGCAAGAAGTTCTTTAGCTGCACTGAACTTACGGGGTCTCTCTCTCTCACACGCACACACACACACACACACTGGAGTGTGTCATATATTAACGATGGTATGTTGTTTTATAGTTTCTGCATTGGAAGCTATTACGGGACTATACTTGCGAGCACGTGAGGTTCTATATATATTTTTGAGATTTGATGTAAATAGACGAACTGATTATGTTACTATGCATATTAATTATTTTGCAGATGATTTAGCTGCCTCTTAGTTAGAAGCTTTATCACAACTTGACGGAAGTTTGAAACACATTAATGGTCATTATCTGCTCTTATGAAACTCTCTCAAGCACAGCACGATGCTGGTATGCTGTCCTATATATATATATATATATATTATATATTATAACACTATGAATGTGTATCTGTATGTATTTTTATGCGTCATATTTCTGCAGCTGCATCCTGTTTTGAGGATTTCCCTCCATCATTACACACATGTATTTCTAATGTTTAAATTAACTTGTAGGTACTGCTAGTCTTGCTCGAGCAGAAGTTTTACATGTTAAGCGTAATACTACTGAAGCAAAGGATTACTATGAGAGTGCTATTAAACTTGCTAAAGAAGAGGCAACTGATAAAAACTGCCAACTTGAGTTTAACGTAATAAGCATAACTAAATTATTATATATGCTTATTTCATAATAATTCTAATTTAATTTGATAATTACTTGAAGTTAATTTTAGGAGCCACTATGACATCTGAAAAGTTCATCCAGCTAGCAGGCTTAGGACAACTTCAGTAAGCATAATACACACACACATACACACATATATAGTATGGATTAAGTATGAAGTTATTAATCTATAAATTTAACTTAGTTAATGTGCAATATGCAGGGGGGTAGATTGTTTTTACTCTAGTTGTATATTATTTCAGGGTCTGTTTTTGAGGGTCTTGAGTTTGTTGAAAGCTCCAGAACTTGACAAAGCTGTAGAACTCAATTATTCTTATCTTTATTTCAAACTTTATTATCTTAATAATAGCATATATTTTTATTATTATTGGTTGGTGTTAATAATTAATTCTCTTTCTTTCAGAGGTTTGAAGGAGCAATACCATATATTGATGCAGTAGCTCTTGCCCGAGGTATAATATATTATCTGTAAAATTCAGAATATTATAATTTTTATATCTAAATATTTTCAATATAGTTTATTATTCTTTTATTACTGATATCCAACGTGCTCACCAAGGATAAGCTGAAAGATGTGCTGGATATAAGATTCGGAAGAATATTATAGCTTATGTAGATGTGTGTTATATAATTTGATTTAAACATTCTTATGTTTAAATGTTTAAGACATGTCTTAGCATCTTCATTTCTGTAATTGCTAATGTACTTAATAGGCATTATTATTTAAGATTTGTACATGAATATGTAAGTATAAATTAATATTTTACTTTATATTAAATGTTGAGTGACTTAGTGAAGACCTGCTACATCATGTTTTTTGGAGTCTATATCAGATTTAACTAAATTTAACCAAGTTATCTTTTTACATATAGTTTTATTATTGTTTTGGTTCCGTATGCAGAAGTTGCAGGAATGTCTTGAATCCAGAATAATTTGTTGGACACTGCCAAGTTAAATACAAATCAATTAAATTGCATGAATATTCATTATAAGTTTATTTAAGTTTATATTTTAACAAGTTTAAATTAGGACAACTTATACATAGATAAATTAAGTATGATATTACTAATTCACTTAAGTTTAAAATTTTAATTAAGTGTAGTTTAATGTTATTCTTTTGTTATATAGATGTACTATATATTACATTAATATACGTGTGTGTGAGAGAGAGAGAGCTTTATGATAAATACATATCATATTATGTATGTGTTTCATTATAATATATTACTGATGCATATAGCATAAAATAATATGTAGTGCATATAAAACTATTTACTATATTATACTTTATGTTTTATGTATTTATATATTTATGATTTATTTTTATATATTAATATATGATAGGTTAGTTGAGAGTCCTATGGGGTTCACCTTTTGTGGTCACGCTCGTACCCTCATTGTTGACAGAGAATACTTAATTTGTGATATAAAGAGGTTTAAAATAATGTAATACAAGATATATACTAGATAGATAAATTAAAACTTAAAAAATAGTAAACTAATCAAATATGTATTAACTATCTTTATTATAATTACATAAAGGAAGAGATACTTTATATTGATGTAAGATACAGTGTTAAACTACAATCGTATAAGTCAGTTATATATGAAATTATATAATATAAACAATATAAATAGATATTCATTTTAGGCCCTATAATAGCTTTACATATATATTATTATAATTAAATATTTATTAATTTTTATATACTAAAATAAGTTTTATCTTTACATCTATGTTTTATGCAGTACTTCACCTAGAATAGCATTCACTTATATAAGCTCGTCTGTAAATTACTTGATAATTATAATGTACATATTAGCTATATATAAGTATGTGTTGTATAATTTTGTGTGTGTATGTGTGTATGAGAGACAATGGGAAAAATATATATATATATTTTTTATTCAATTTAAGACAATAGGATTTAAAATATTTAATTTGTTTAATGGATACACTGCTGTCCTCACGTTCAACTCGTTATTAAATCTGTAAAATAAAGTAAAAACCATATTTAGTTATTGACACACACACACACACACACACACACACACACACACACACACATATATATATATATATATATATATATTAAAGTGGTATTATACAAGTTAAACTGTATAAAACATATTAAATGCTGTATAACTTTAATTTAAAAGTAATTATTTAAAATATTTAAATTTATACACATATTTATGATTTTTATTAATTCTTTATTAAATATTTCAAAAAGAAGATTAATGTATTTAAATAATAAATAAGTTAAATTTAAAATTAATTAGTTTGCTCTTTTAAGGAATTATTAAGTTTGATATACATTAATATGCATCAAACTTTATCCTTATTAAGCATACCAAATCTTTAAATTTAAATTAATTTTATTATTTAAATACATTAATCTTCTTCTTGAAACATTTAATAAAGAATTAATAAAAATCATAATTACATTTTTAAATTAATATTAAAATAAATAAATATTTACATGTACATATTTCTTATTTATAAAACATATATATGTCTTAGCCATAATCGTATATATTTACACCTGACATAAATGATATACGATAGTATATATTTTGCACCAGCAACTTCTTATCTTGTAAATAATTGATTTAAATATATTTATATATTATAAAACATATACACACTGTGTATACACTATAGTAAACTATTACAATATTTTATAGATATATATTTATAACATTTTAAAAAACAAAAGGAAATTATCATAAAATAATATATATTTAAAACTATGTGAATTATTTTGAAAATTAATATAATAGAGAGTTATGAATGTGTGGCATGTAAAAAAAATAATGTAAGAAATGTAAATAAAAAGTTTATTTATGAAAATGAAAATATAAAATAAAATTGTTAAAAGTAATAAGAAAAAAATTGTATAAAAGAAAGCAATTCTAAAGATATGAAATCACCCACAGTGAGTATGACTTGACATAATGCTGTTTATATAATAGTGAAAATTTGTTTGTTTTTAATAAATAGTATAACAAATTATATAAATTCCAATATAGAAAAAACAGTCTAATAAGTTAATGTCAGAAATAACATCCAAACTAAGTAGGTTTAATTGTTTTCTTATATGACATGTCTTTTTGAATTATATAATTATTTGTAACTATAACTTATTGGTTTATCTTATTTAATTATTATTAAATATAAATCATTATTTATAAATATAATATTTGAATAATATATTTGTATATACATATATTATATTACTAATTCGTTTTATGTAATTATGTTTAAAAGTTTCACTTAATTTACTCTACTTGTAAGTATATATACATACAGAAGCATATTTGTATACTTATGTGTTATATTTTTTTATACAATGTTGATATGCCTGTGTGTGTGTGTGTGTGTGTGATATGAATGTAATATAATATATGAGTTATATAAATGATGTATAGACAAGATATAATTAAAAAATGTATAACGTGTTTATAAAAATTATTTTATTGTCAATACATTGGCTATTTAATTACTTAGTGTAGTTCAAAAATCAACAATATATTATTTATAAACTATGTAAATATTTCTAAATTATATTTCTTATATATATATATATATATATATATATAATATATGTGTCATATACTATAACAAACTTTCCTTTTTTATATTGTCTTTGTTACAGTCAAAACAAACTACAAACACTATATAAACCACTTAATTCCTCAGCCGTGTTTTATTAGTTTTGTGCACATAAGATTTAAATATCTTCTTCTTTTGCTGAATTATATTTCTCTCTTTCTAAATATTTAAAATATATTTCCTTGATTTTGTCTTTTAATTTTACTACTAAAATTTACTTATTTACTTGTTTTTGTGTTTAATTTTTAATTAATTAATTAATTTTACATAGTTATTATAACTATATTGTTACAAGTTCTATATTTATTTTATAATCTTTTTACTTCCTTTTACTTAATTAATATACATCATTCTTTAGTGTTAAGTTTATCATTATATATTCTTATAATTTCACTTTATGATTTTATTACTTTGGCAATTTACTTTTGTAATTGTATATATTCATAATTTTTTAATAGTTTATTTAATTATAATTTAATTATTACTTTTTATTAAATGTTTTAAAAGAAGATTGATGTATTTAAATAAGTAATTTAAATTTAATTTTATATTCTTACTCACTTTCCTTAAGGATAATAGTTTGATATATGTTAATATGTCAAATAATGTATATCCTTAAGAAGATTGAGTATTTAATATTAAATTAAATTTATTTTGTATTTATGTACAACAATTTTCTTCTTGAAACATTTAATAAATAAATAATAAATTATTTATAATTACATATATGCATTGTGTTACAACACGGTGTGTATCAATAATATATACGTATAAAGCATATACTTATTTATTCTCTCATGCAGTACAGAATGGCTAAAGCTGGAGAGGATGATGTTTCAGAAGAATAATATTAATAATACATTTATCTTTGTAACGTAAAATATACTTATAATAATAATGATTATATATAAGGGAAAATTTTAATAAATAAAGTGTATTAATAAATGTATAAGTATATTATATGTATATATTTGTTAACATCTCATTGCAGCTAGGAAGGATAGTTTATGGAAGAATATATTAATTATAAGTTACAATACATTTATGTTTGTAACATAAAACTGTAATATATTAAATAATGACTTTATTTTAAGCATGTACTCACACATACACATACGTATGCATACATATTATATATGTATACCTATACATACATATGTGTATATAATATACCTGAATATATGTAAAACTACAAATAATATATATAAGATGCAACATACATATTTATAATGAGTATGTATCTATCTATCTATATATACTCGTTTTGATCATATATTCTTAAAAGTTGTCCTTAAAACTTATTATGTTTGAGTTAAGTATATATGTAAACACAAAATTATTAAATAAACTTAATATTACCTCTTTATATGAATTTAGTAAATTCACTAATTTTCTGTTTACCACGTGTTCGTTATTCACCATTTGCCACGTGTCAGAGGCATCATCTGATTTTGGACTGTTGGTTTAATTATTGAATGGTTGGGATTATCCTATATGGAAAGATACCATACCAAACTAATACCTGGAAACCCATGGATTCAGTTCACACCACAATGTTGAATTCATACATGTACACAAACACACACACACACACACATATATATATACACACACACTATGTAATCATAATTGATTCAAAATTGATATCTTTCCATTTAATGTAAATTCTCTGTTTCATATTGTACTCTCTCTCTCTCTCTCTCTCTCTCTATATATATATATATATAGAGAGAGAGAGAGAGAGAGAGAGACACTTCTGTATATTAGTCAGTTTTTTTAATATATTTTATTATTTCTGACACATGAGCGTGAATGCAGTGTTTACCTTTATAATAAGCTAAGTACAACAGATCATGCATTGAATACTATATATATACATGCATTTACATATATTAAATCTTTATAATGTATTTTATGTCCATTATAATGCTTTAGTAATTATGTACACACCACATTTATGCACACACACACATATTATGCATAATACTTGTACATAGATACCATCATAGTGAATGCAAGCAGAAGTCGCTTGTCTTAAGGCCAATCCTACGTTTCGTGCTAGGCTTGATGTCTCTGAGGTAAAAACACGCACGACTTATAATATATATATAATGTGTATATGCAATATTATGTGTGTATTACATGCACTAACGACGTTGCTTTCAGGATGAACCGTTTATGAAACCAGGCCTTGCTGATCTCCCAAATGCTGTAGTTGCACCACATATTGCATCTGCATCAAAGGTGTGTGTGTGTGTGTGTGAGAGAGAGAGAGAGAGATGTATCGATTTAACAACCACGTTGTATATATATATATATATATATATATATATATATATTCTATATTGCAGGATTATTGTTTCTAAAGTTTCAAAGATTCTAATTATCAACAATATAGAAATATAACAATTTAGTACTTTAACATTTAAGAAAGCAATATAATGAAATAACAATATAAAATATACAGATACACACAATGCATATAAAGTAATTGTAGTAATTAAAACTATAATACTCTGACTAAAATATAATAAATCACATTATATAAAATAATGCTTTTATAATGTGCGTATAACGTGCGTGTGTGTCTGATGTTACATAAAGTAAATTATATGTATATCCTTGTGTGTGTGTGTGTATTTCATTTTTAATTTGAGAATTTTTGTTTGTATTTTTATTGAATACCTCTTTAAATTATAATGGTCATTTAAACCTTTTTGGATATGTTAAAGTTTAAAAGGTTTAAATGACCATTGAGTTATTCAATAAAAATACAAACAATAAAAACAAAATTAATTTGAACAAGTGAATCCTTGACATTTTTTGTCTTTATGATTAAAGTTACAAATTGATATTTTACAACTGATAATTTGATACTACTTATAGTCTTTATTAATAAATACATAAAATAATGAACCAATTGATAATTAATGCTTAACTAATTCATTATTATTATTTTATAAATTTTAATTACTACATTTTGCTCCTGTACATTTAGATTTTATTCAATTTCTTAAACCTGAGCTACGTTCGTATACATATCCTTGAATATGCTACAAATATTAAAATTATAAATCTGTGATGTTGAATTAATCTTAAAGTAGCTAAATATTGAAAGAAATAATATACTTAAAAAGACTTTGAAGATTGAATCTCCTTTTTCCATATTAAAATAATAAAATAAATGTATTAATCATAAAATTAATAAAATATTTGTTATGATAGAATATATTTTAAGAATATGCTTAAAACCTTTTTATAAATTAAAATGAAATATATTTCAAAAATATGTTTTAATACTTTTACCAATTCTGATATGGGCGTAGTTGTAAGACACCAGTTTTCTGATATATGATGTAATTAAAAGATCCTTCCTTCCATATGCACATACATACATATATATGTGTGTGTGTATACCTTCCCAATCGTATAAAATGAATGAATCTATACGTATCTACATATACATAAATGTATATGTACACACAAGTAACATAAGCACACATACACTTACACACAAAAGTGACTCTTTATACATTAGTTATAAAAGTGATAAGACTAGCGTATATTTAAGGACCTGTTAGTGGACACATTTATAAATATTTTAAATATTTAAATTAAAAAAAACTTTAGGATTATTATATTTTATTTATACATATGATTTATCATAAATAATTTTTTTAAATACATGTTTTTACTTGATTTAATATTCTTAATTAATTAACAATTTTAAGTAAAATTAATTAAATTGAGTGTGCAAATAGGGACAGTCCGTATATTTATTGCATTATGAAGTATATTTATAGTATTTATACGTATTACCATAATAATATAATAAAAATATTCCTTATTAAAAGAATGTGTAAAGATTCACTTCTTAAAATTATCATTCCGGACTGTATAATCACTTACATTAAAATTTTTATATTTAATGTAAAAGATGTTACACTTCTCAACTAGTTATGAAGTGAAATTTATATATAAATTAGTTATACTCCCAATTATGAAAAGACCACTTCAGTTGTTCGTTAGAGGAGTATGTATTATAGATAAATACATATACAAACAACTGTATAACAGCTATACGAGTGTGTATATATATACATAGAATATACCAAATTATAAATATAAGATGAGTCTAAATGAATCAATATATTACTTTTAAAATTTAATAATATAAATAAATAATGAAAATTCTTATGTTTCCTATTCAATGACCATAGTTTTGCACAAAAATTAATTGCATAATACCACACAAACATATATGTGTATGTAATACATTTGAGAATGACCTCAATAAAAACAATCCTCCCGCGTCTTCAATCTCGAACGTATACATTTATACGTACATACACACGTGTGTGTGTGTGTGTGTGTGTGTTTACATATCTATTTTGTAAAGAGACTAAGCTATTAGTTTAATCATTATGCTAACGATTTTTATAATTATATAGATTAATTATCTCCCTAAATTAATAAAAAAAAAATGTTGGTTCTGACAATATTATTTTAGACAGGTTTGACTGTACATTAGTTATTCGTATAACACTCCCTTAAGTTTGATCTTAGCACGATTATCTAGTAAATCATTAATAATAGAAAATTAATATATGACTTGTATATAAATTAAAAGTTATATTTATTAAATGAATATAATTAATTTTTATGATTATATTTAATATAACGATACATTGATATTTAAAAAAAAAAAGAATTCGAGCATGTTAATATAAATGGAAAAAATAAAAATAAAAAAATCTTACCTTTATTATTTTTATAATACATTGTCAAACTCATTTACTTTTAATTGTATTCTGTGTATTATGTAATGTATATAAAAAGAAGTGTCTTTCCTGTGTGTGAAGAGAGATGTATCTTTTGTTTAAAGAATATACACACACATTATATGCACATATACACACACGTGTGTGTATGTGTATATATATGTATATATATTATTAGATTTTTATATTTTCATACATTATTGAGTTTTATTAGTGAAATGTCATGTTTTATAATCAAATTAAAAATGAGAGTTTAAACTATTAGTGCACAATTTGATAAGTTGAAACATATTTATTCCAGGAATGTTAAAACTTTATTATTATAACTAGGCATATACATCTATACTGACATTATAATTTATGTATAGAATACACCTCAACCCGTTTCACACACACATATGGTATATAAAATTTAAATATTCCAAATTCACGATTTTTTAAACAAAATTTAAAACATAAAATCTACTAATTACACCTCAAATCAAACTAGTTAATATATAATGCACCTTACTAACACTTAACGACCTTTATACTGTATGTGTGTGTGTGTGTGTCTGAGAGAGAGAGATTTACATTACACCACCAAAGTTAATTAGCTACATAATATATTATGCTCAGAGCTAATCATAATTGCACATTACATTTGAAGCTACTATATCATATTCTATAGTTCCGAAATTATATATATACTTCGCAATTACCTTCTACTACATACCAAAAAAAGTGGGTGAAGTTCAGAACCTTAGCTTCCATTCAGAACCTTTCCCTCTTTGTTTTCACATGTCTGTGGTTTCATCCATAAGAGATATCTCGTTAGGATCATCTTTATCTGCATTATTTATCATAAATGGATATGAGAGAGAGAGAGAGAGAGCACTGTTATATACATGTTTATGTGAGTTTATATAAGAACATTACCAGGAGACATACATATCTTCGTGTCCTCGTCCACGGGAATCACATTGGAATCATCTGTGCTTCCGTCCGTAAGAATGATCTCGTTAGGGTCTTCTTTATCTGCAGTATTTATCATAATGAGTGTGAGAGAGAGAGAGCAGTTATATAGGATACATACGAGTCTTCGTATCTTCGTCTTTCTTTGCAGTTTCATCCATAAGGGTGATCTCCTCAGCATCCTCTTTATCTGCAATTACATACATCAAAATGTGTGTGTGTGTGTGTGAGAGAGAGAGAGAGAGATGGTATACCTTCTGTATCATCATCCTCAAGAGCAATTTCGTTAGGATCGTTTTCTATAGCTATATATACAACAAAAATACAATATATCAGTGTGTGTGTGTGTGTGCATAGCAATATTAAGGATGATTATCACGTATTTAGACAAAATCAAGCTCTAACCTTGAGGAACAGACTTGTCAAGGACGTAATCCAAGTTCAGAAGCCTCAGTAAATTCTCAGTTTGCGGATTCCTTACATGCTCTGTATATCATATATCAATAAGCTCATCTAACCTATAATACATGTATTATTAAAGATTGTGTAAACACACACACAGCGTATTACCAGCAACACCCTTTAGTTTCTTCAATGGATCAAATGCTGAGGCGGTTTTACAGAACAGTGAAGGCCGAAGAGAGAGTTCTCCTCTAGATACCTGTTCTTCTATCCACTCTCTATGCGAGTGCATATCCCAACACATCCTGGAATACAACATAAACTAATTACATACTAATATAAAAATCAGCTCTAACTTAATATACTAATTGCGATATGCTACAACAATTAGATGATATATAACAGAAACTTTAACACATACGCACGCACGCACGCACTCACTGGACATTCGAAGTCTTCTTCAAAGGAAAGCAGGAATGATATGCTCGTGTAATAGCCAGCCACTCTTTATCATACTTGATCTCCAGGTCATCGTCAGAAGCAACGGGAAACTCAAGAACCTTCACACCAAAACTAATATATATATATATATAATATGTGTTGTGTGTGTGTGTGTGTGTGTGTGTGTGTGTGTGTTACATATACATACATCACTATATGTTATATGTACACACACACCTGGAGGAAAGGACGTCCGGGCAAGCACTTGTCTAAAGCCAAGAACTTGGTCACTTGGTCATCACCAGCATGGTGGACAACTGCAGCAAACTTTGTGTGAAGATGCGCAGAAAACCAATACGAAGGCTTTAGTTTCAAAAGTAGCTTGTTTGCAGGCTCGCTTCCGAGTACATTATCTGCAATCTAGAATGCAATATCAGCACATATACATTCATTAAGTTAATTGATCAGTATACGTGTTTATTATGTACATACATATAACTTGCCTCTTTTTGTAAGAAGGGTTTGTACTTCAGCAGCTTTTGCATATCTCCACAGTGTGCAACACCACGAGGCCAATCATGGGACATGAAGATGTCAATTGACTGACCAATCTGCATCAGCTTCTGAACCTCGTATTCACGTATGTGATATACTGAACGCTTTTCACTCTCGTTAAATGGGAGACGCTCAAAATGCCCTGTTTAAAAAGAAAACCCACTATAAGGATGTATAAACTGTCTACGTGTGTTTATGTGCCATCATGTCCATTTATCTGTATATGGATGTGTGTATGCTTACTATTTATAAAAGACACGTACCTGAGTGATAGTCGTGTTGTTTATATATTCCTGATAATCCCCAATTCGAAGACCACCAAATGTGATAACTCCAGCTGCTCCGAGGTAATAGATGTTTGGTGCAACCCATCCACCATAGTACCTACAAATATATATATATATATATAGATAGATAGATAGATAGATAGATAGATAGAGAGAGAGAGAGAGAGAGAGAGAGAGAGAGAGAGAGAGAGAGAGAGAGAGAGACGTATCCCATAAATACAACGTTGTGTGTGTATGTGTGCATGCGGTCGTGCTTACAATTCCCATAAGTAGTTCGAAGCCTCGTGATTTCCCCCAATGAAGACAGTCGTGCATGGGGCTGTTTCCTGGCCAGAGTAATATTTCCAGAAGGTGTTCATAGAGCGGAACTTTGGTGGGCATGCTAGAACCTCTAAGTCCCGCTCGTTCCTCACGGCCTAATTTTGAAATAATTAGAAAGCTAATTTTATCACAGAGACATCAATATAAACGTGTGTGCGTGTGTGTATTGAGCGTACAGGCGATAAACGATATAGAGATTATAGATTTATGTAATAATACAAATGTTTATTATCAATATATCTAAACCACCACATTTAAAGATACACACTAAACATACATTTACAGATACACACAATTTAAACCGTTTACACACAGATACACACGAATGCACACATACACACCTGGAAATCGCCACAGCAGAGGAGCAGATCGATTTTCAGGTTCTCAGACTGCTGAATGTGGCGAACAGTGGCATAAATCTTGTCAAGCTCGCCGTGAGCACAGCCTACGATCGCAATCTGACACAACAAAAACATGAGCGCCGCCATGAGAATCTCGAAACACTCACCCGAAGCATTCTTGCTTGCTTCGCTATCAGCCCTAACCCTAAAAAACAAGAATCTAGGGTTTCTTAATTAGGGCTTAGTATAATTCAATTTTTAACATCAATAATATATATTATAACATTTTATTCTGTTACACTTCAATCAAATTATTGCATTACAATGTAAATAATTTGCTACTTAAAAGTATTGCTGCATATATGGGTTGCTCCATATGTCACCAGATGATACCCACTCTTGATCAGCATTGCATTTATCATGCATTTGTGTGTGTGTGTGCGTGAGAGAGAGAGAGAGAAACTAGATCCATTAATGCAGTGTGTGTGTGTGAGAGAGAAACTAGATATATTAATGGATTGTGTATGTGTATGTATATAATATATCTATATGTGTGTGTGTGTGTGTGTTTTATACTTACATATACATATATACACTTGTATGAACATAGGTGTGCTTATACCATGTGGTGAGAGAGAGAGAGAGACGAATGGATTGTGTGTGTGTGTGTGTGTTGGGGGCGGGGGAGTATGTATGTATATATATCTATATATGTGTGTGTGTGTGTGTGTGTTTTATACTTACATATACATATATACACTTGTATGAACATATATATATAGGGTGTACTTATACCATGGGATTTAGTATAAAAATAACGTTGCCTGAGAGATTCGAACTCTCGCGGGGAATCCCCATGTACTTAGCAGGCACACGCCTTAACCACTCGGCCAAAGCAACTTGGCACACCATGTTGAGCACAGACATAAACCTAGTTTATATAAATATGCATGTATTTTATGTCACCCATCTAAACACATACAAGTGCATGAATAACGTACTATGAACAACATGTACATATATTACATATGCCCCCCGCCACACACACGCACGCACGTACTGGAGCCATGTTGGTGACAAGTAACACGAGGATCTCCTTAGGATCTACGGGTAACTCGATAAGCTCTGGAACACCCGAAGGCATATGAGGAAATCCCCTTAGGAGCACCTATCTTACGTAGTGCGTTTGTACTCATTGAGTCTACTCTTGTACGTCTCCGCACACACCTTGAAGCTGTACGAAACGTATATGAAGATATCTATTTGCATATATGTAAATACACGTATACATGTGTATATTTCATATCTTACATACTTAAGATATATGTAGAGCAATCGTTGTGTGTGTGTGTGTTTTAATCTATAAAATATTCAGATATGTATAGTACATAAAGCATAGATAGTTAAGCAACTGTTTAATTAATTGTGTGGATTAGTATATATGGTATATTAATAACAAAGTAAAACATGGTTTTAAGTAAACAAATGCTAGTAGTTACATAATTAACATGATTTTTTTTAAGGGATATTACATGAAACTTTTACCTGTTGGAGGGGGTGCATTTGCATCTAAATGCTTCTTTGCAAGACGGCCATCTCTCTCTAAAACCCTAGTTAGGGTTCTCGCAAACTTTTTGAATCTGCGCGGGAATTGGGTATCGGTTCGAATCCTGCTTCTCCAACATTACTTATAACTATGATAAAACTCTCTCATGAATATATACTTTTAATGTGGGGGCTTTATTACTATATATTTGATATTATAAATTTTACATTACAATATGTTCGCAATTTTATGTAATATCGAGTTTATTTTAATATATTGTATTAATGCCTAGTGTTTAAGAGTTAAATGACAACTTTGTATATTAAATACTTTTTTTTGTATGTTTATACATAGATGGTGTATTGAATGGTAAATGATCTTTTATTTAAGTTTTATTTCGAACTAGTGCAATATACATTGATATGTAATAATGATATATATATATATATATATATATCATGTTATTTACATATTCTACGAGTATAAAGATGAAATCTTTCACAGAACTAAGCTAATGAATATGAAATGCAACTAACTAATATGAATATTCTATTATTTTAGCAACTAAAATTCAAATCTCTTTTATAACGTAATCCCCTATCATATTCATATATTTGTTATATAAAAATTATAATAAAACAACTATTATATATAAATATGTTTAAATAATATATACATATATAAGTTTACATATCTATATATTATTTAAATATAAACGAGAAAGAAAGAGAGAAGGGACGATTGCCCCCTTTTATATTAGTGGTAATTATTTAAAACTTGATTAGCTGATGAATATTAAAAATCAAATAAAAAAATGTATTTAAAGGAAAATTATATATACCAAATCATATATATAGATGGAATATGTTAACCCTGAAGGTCTTTTCAATAAATGTATATAAAATCATTAAAATAATTAGTTTAATTAGCTCGAAACAATTCAAATATGTTTTAATAAAAACATATACTATTAATAATATAATTTTTACTTAATTATCAATTTATCTGATTTTAATTTATATATGAGCACATAATTGACGCACACATATACAATATATTCACTAGGTAAGAGAATAAACAAGTTTATTTAAATCGTATCAGCAATAACATTAACTAGAGGTTAACTATATGTACACATACATATAATACATTTGTGTTTGTGTACATATAACTGTATTAGAACAAGTTAATGAAATCAACTGCACCCTGTGTATACATAAATTTAGTATTATATATACCTATATATATGCATACACGTGATATATATATATATATATATATATATATATATATATAAAGTGGAAAGTTGATTCTACGAGCATAAATATATGCTACTTCAGTTAATTATACTAAATATTATACCGATACCTGTAAGATTTACAACCAATAATAGCCGTGAATTTACACTTGGATATTTAGTATTTAAACCAAAAAAGAATTTAAACAAAAATTATTCATAAATTGATTATATTAGATAGTTTACAATAATAATTAACTTATCTATTTAAAAATCTATAAATCAAATTCCCTTAGAATATTCTCAAGTAAAGGTTCGCAGAAGAACGTTCCACCATAGAATATTTAGTTAACCAATAGTAAACAGCTTAATATAACATACATACATACATACATATATATATATATATATATATATATATATGTGTGTGTGTGTGTGTGTGTGTGTGTGTGTGGTGTGTGTGTGTTTTAAGTTCACTAATCTAATTATATATACCATATATATTTGAGAATACACAAACATAACTTGCGTATGTGTTTTAATGTGTATATACAAGTACATAGTACACATTCATATCATATATCATAATCAGTAGATATATTCTGCCATATCTATACGTTGTATATAGTACCATTTAAATAACCTTATTAGTAAAGTACTGACATACATATTATTACATATATGTACATACACAAATACATACATAAGTATATATGCAAAAGTTGATGACATATTATGTTGTATATAATATTATAGAGCATACTGAAAATAATTATGTATGCAATAGCTATATAATAACATAATAATACACATATATTATATACATTCCTTGTAAAAAGAATACACCCCAAAATTCCCACACGCTTTTCACGATCATTAGGCTGCTCAGTAGAAGTATTTAAACCCAAAAACTATACATTATAAATAAACATATAATACGTATCTATATGTATGTGTAAGTACGTGTATACCTGGACGAGGCCACTTGTTAACAAGTCACTCATCAAGCCATTCTATTTTTCAGGTTTTATTCTGATATTCCCAGTAAACTGCAGTATACTGAACAAATTATTAAAAAATGTGTATATATACATATGTATGTATGTGCATGTGTATTTAAGCACGTCAAAACGATATAAATAGATTGATCTGCACCGTTGAATTTTATATTGATAAATTCAAATTTAAACTCTAATTTAATTAATTTCAAATTCAAATTTATTTTAGAACTTTAATAAAAGAAATCTTAATATTGTATATATAAATATACGATATGATTGTCAATACATGCACACACACAAGAGAGTTTTATGGCAATAAACTGTTAAAATAATTATAATAAAGACAATGTATAATTATATACGATCAGTACTAATAAGGATAAATTTGCATCTTGTGTGAGAGAGAGAGAGCGGGAGAGAAAAAAGAGAGTATCACCAGACGCATATGTTGTGTAGTATACATCTTTCTGTGAAATATGTCTGAAAATGTTTGTAGCTACCGGATGTATAGACACACATACACAAACACCCACACACATGTGCGTATGTGTGTATATGTTTATTATATTATGTGAACTTACCAAGTAAGCATAGACATTGCATGTCCAATAGCACCCATTATGTGTGATAATCTGGTATATCGTGATAAACTTCGTTACACCTTGTTAAGTACTCAGTTTAAGTTCATGTGAACAATAGAAGGGAGCATAGCATATTCTTTCTAAATATGCAGGTGAAGATTTGGTTGACGGTGGCCCGTCATCGCAGCCATCCGGCAAGTCGCCACTGGCGCGGACAAGCGGCTGGACAAAATGCCGGATAAGGGACGTACTTCAGGTACGGACTGATGGCGATCGGTGTCAGGCGGCGGCGTAAGTGGTGAAGATCCAATCGTCTGGACCAACTACCCAGGGTACGAAGGACAGCACGCGTGGGGAGGCACATAAATGTAACAGGCAGGACTCTGTCACCAGGCGCAGACCAGTGAGAGAGCCACATGTAGCTAGGGACTAGTGGTAGGTACCCACTATATAAGCCGGAAGGCTGGTAGTGGGTCGGGGTCTTTTGGGAGTCACGTCTGCGTCTTATAGATTACTCCACTATCGAGATAGTTGTACTCAGACAGGCATATATATCCATTTCCTTCTATTCTCCCCACCAGCGGGCGTTCCCCGCTTGCCAACTCCTGGGTCCTGCATCCTCTCCCAGTCACTCAGTAGAACTCCCCTCTCACCCGTACACGGACCCTCGCGGCGTCCGCATAGAGGCCAACTCCAATACTTCCCATTACTCCTGGGTAAGGCTGGCGTATCGGCAGAACCCCGGAGTTGGATGCCTCAACAGCATCCTGGCACCACTGCAGCTTCCTGAGCAGCACCACATCTGGCCTGCGGAGTCCCCAATGACCATTTGTGGCGACCACGGAGGGATAGATAGTACACATAGATGGAGTTCACTGTAGCAAGTAGAGTGGCGGCCCGACAAGAGCCGGGATTAACTCATTCGAGCAAATAGAGATTGAAGCAACAGCTGACCAGGAGAATGCGACGGCTGGCCGAGGGAGATTGATGAACGACAGGCGAGGCACCTAGGTTGCCGCAATCGGTCCTGCCTCACCTAACCGAGGGAACACGGTAATGCCGCATGGCTGAATCTCCGAGCAGCAGTAAACTCGGCACACCAGCGGCAGAGGCGGTCGCACGCCACTAACGATGAAGAAGGATATGAAGGAACCGCAGCACATCCGAACGACAATCCAAGCAAAGCAGCATGCGGGCATGATCAGCACCCGGACGGGCGACTTCACCCACAGTAACCTACGAAGCAGAGTGGGATGGATGGCGAGACGACGAAAGCCCTCCTCTCGACGTAGGTGAAAGTGACGGCCACGAAAGCTCCCATACCAACAAGTAGAACCAGTGTTTGACGAGTACCCCCGAAGGAGGAAACTTTGCCCAGGACAACCCCAGGAGAGGGCAGCCCTGTGACGGAGGCAAGAATCTCGAGGGGGGCAACACGGATAGCGACGGGGGACGTGAGCCAGAAGCCCAGTGACCAGCGCCACGATGGAGGTAAGATAGGAAACCCAGGGCCATCGTCACCCATCAGGGTGATGCGGGGGCCCGTGTCTGCCCGGAAAGAGGGGAGGAAGAGCCTCATCCGGGAAGCCCCCGTAGGGAGGGGCCAACAAGGCAACCTCTGCACCAGGAGTTCAGCCGATCGGACGATGCAGCAGGTCAGGGTGGTTACCAGGATGAGAACCCAAGGCTTCGGAAGGCCGGGTACACATGGGACGACCGCCTGTGCGGAGGCGACTGGACGTCGACGAGCTGACGGACTGGGAGGAGGCACCAGAAAGAGGGCCGCACAGTGGCTACCTTGGAGAAGGGACGAAGAGGAATTCGTCCAAGGGCAGGAGAGATTCGCCCAGCGACTAGTATCGCACCGGCCCCGCAAGGGAAATCCGCCAGGGCACACGCAGAGCCGCAACCATCACCAGATGGGGGGATACCGTCTCGGGCGAGGAGGAATCGCCCATCGAATCACGACCATCTAGACATTGCGAGGGAAATCCACACACGGTCATACAAAACTACTCGCTGGAGGAGGGAAAACCGTCCAGCCAAGGTAAGCGCCACCAGCCGTCAGGATGGTCCTGTGGCGGGGGCCCTAGGGACAACCGGGGAGCCCGTCCTCGTCACCCAACCCTCAATGGGAGGGCAGGGCTGCGAGGAAGGAAAGGTGCAAATACCAGGACGTGGACTACACCACGTCCGAAGTGGAGGGTCCGGATTGGAACAACTCTCAGGCACAACGGGACGCCATGGGAGCCGACCCGGTCACCTTATTAGCCCAAGCACTCAAACGGATGTAGGAGAGCACTTAACAGTGCCCT
>PUQB01000385.1:145470-160470 GCA_003024785.1 Selaginella tamariscina
AAGGCTTCAGAAGGCCGGGTACACATGGGACGACCGCCTGTGCGGAGGCGACTGGACGTCGACGAGCTGACGGACTGGGAGAGGCACCAAAGAGGGCCGCACATGGCTACCTTGGAGAAGGACGAGAGGAATTCGGTCCAAGGGCAGGAGAGATTTCGCGCCGAGCGACTAGTATCGCACCGGCCCGCGGAGGAAATCCGCTAGGCACAGGCAGAGCCGCAACCATCACCAATGGGGGGATACCGTCTCGGGCGAGGAGGAATCCCCATCAATCACGACCATCTAGACGTTGCGAGGGAAATCCACACGGTCATACAAAACTACTCGCTGGAGGAGGGAAAACCGTCCAGCCAAGGTAAGCCGCGCCACCAGCCGTCAGGTTGGTCCTGGCGGGGGCCCCGAGGGACAGTCGGGAGGAGAGCCCGTCCTCGTCACCCACCCTCAACGGGAGGGCAGGGCCGCGAGGAAGGAAAAGGTGAATACCAGGACGTGGACTACACCACGTCCGAAGCGGAGGGTCCGGATCGGAACAACTCTCAGGCACAACGGGACGCCATGGGAGCCGACCCGGTCACCTTATTAGCCCAAGCGCTCAAATCGGATGTAGGAGAGCACTGTAACAGTGCCCTTACGCGTTCGTGGAGCGAAGGGGGAAGACGCAGACCAACACGTACACAAGTTCGAACAGGTGTGCGAACTCCGGAGTGTGAGCGACAATCACAAGAAGTTGAGTGCCTTTGCATGCACTCTGGACAAGAAGGCACATGCCTGGTGGATGCGATTCCACGAGGCGAACGAAGGAGCCCGCTGGGAGACCGCACGAAGGGCGTTTCTGGATACCTTCCGGGAAGAAAAGAGTGAAGAGGAGGTGATCCACAAGCTAACGAGCTTGAAACAGAAAGCAGGAGAGTCGGTGACGAGTACACGGTCCGCATGCTGGGTATATCGCCCGGCTAAGAGACGCCCCAGTTGACCTGACCAAGAAAATGTGGTACCGAAAGGGACTGCGGCGGAGATCCGCAAGTGGATCGGCTTGGACGACGACCGGACGTTCGACAAGTTACTCGGTACGCCAAGAAGGCCGAAAAGCGGGAGGCTGAAAGACGCCAAGAAAGGAAGGCACAGGATAAATCGGACACAGAGGAGGCGAACGATACCGCATCGGATGAGGAAAACCTCTCGGATGCTCCAAGGCCGACCAAAAAAGAGAGCCGGTCGGGTACCAAGGGACACAGGCAGCTGCAGCGGGGGGAACCCTACGAGGGGCCACGCGGAAGGAAGACTTATCCACGACACTGGCTCAAATGGGATACACCAGCACGGGGGATAAGTACTGTCGGGTGTGTAACATCCGCGGATCTCACAACACAGACGATTGCTACCGGCTGGCCGAACTCCTGAGCAGAAGGACACCACAGGTAGCCACACTGGCAGTAGAATGAGGAACCGAAGAGGGAACAGATGGCCGAAGGAGTTACGGCCGTAGGACGAGGGAGACAACTAACCCCGTAGGAGGTCCCATTTTAGGGGACCGAAATCGTAGGTCCCACTCCCGAGAACAGCCACCGTACCGACCCAAGTATGGCAACAGAGAGAGACGACCGGAACGCAAGGAGGTGTTGTGCGTATTGTGTGGAGGCCCACACCCGCTCTACTGATGTTCATGGGTATCATTGATCAAACCAATGCTAGAAGAGCAAGCAGTCGGTGTCGCCAAGACGAAGTAACGAACAGATCCCCGCCACCCAATTCCAAACTCCACACCGCAAGTTAAACCAAGTAATGGTGTACTACCAGAACAGGACGTCATGATAGACATAGTACCGTAGGCTCCCTTGGCGGACGAAACAAGGGAAACCCAAAGGCGAAGAACCAGGGGAGCGCGAAGGCGCGAAAAGAGAAGATAGGCAATAAAACACCCCGGTTTAAAGCAGTGGGTAAGCAAGCAATGCAAGAACTGACAGCCTCGGAACCTGTGGAGCCCAGCCGAGGCCAGGAATCGCTAAGAAAACTAAGGAGAAGGCGAAACTGCGCATTCGTAGGGGGAGGCGCAGAAGGGGTCAGAACAGGAAACGCTGCTGGTTCCCACTGCACAATGGGAGAATCGGGTACGACCAGCAGCAAGACCCCACCAAGAGGCACTGCAACCACAATGGACTACGTGAACGACCGTACCGACTATCCCGGTTCGCATGGCGGGACACACAATCAACAAAGTAATTATAGATGGGGTCAGCAGTCAATGTCATGTCAGCAAAGCTCCACAGGAAATTACGTATGCCAACCCCGGAACCCACCCCATTTCAAGTACGCATGGCCAATCAGGCCAAGGTGGTGCCCAAGGGCATTCTGAGGGCAGTGGAGGTCGAGATCCAAACGGTCAAATTTTGGATCAACGTTGTGGTCCTGGATATGCATGCCAGGGGGGGATTCGACCTACTCCTCGGTGACCCTGGCTCAGGGTGCAAAGGTACAGCACAATTGGGAGCACCAACAATATAGTTCCGCACCAGACGGGCGATAAGGTCCATACCACAGACAAAACCCAGGCCCTCACACGGAGATTCGGGGCAATGGAGTATCAGGGGCCCGGCGGGCGCTGGGGATGAGCAAGGGCGTAACAACGGCCTCTGCAGGCTAGCTCTTGGGATTGGGTCGCGCCAGACAGGAGCCTCACATCAGAGGCAGGCCTACGTTAAAGGAGCTAGGGATCGCAGAAGCAACCAAAGCTCGAGACTATTCGGCACCGAAATGTTGGTTCCCCAACCACCAAGACAAGTCCGGAGGGCCTATGTGGACATACCCAAGCCAGACGACCACCCCAATCAAGCGGCCACCTTCGGGGTGCTCACCTTTAACATTGGCAAATTCATGCCTGGAAGTCTTGTTAGAATGCACATTCCAAAAGGTCACCTAATTAAATAACATAGAACTTTTCAACTCTTTATTACTAACGAGACATTATAAGTAGTTTTAATTTACTTAAGAATAACAATTAAATTAAAAGTAATAATTAAATCTATGCATAAAAGCACCAGATTAATAATTAAGCCGGTATCGACAGGGATCGACAACCCTTTACAATCCTGGTTCCAAGGAGAGATATCCTCTACCTGGGCCGATCGGAGATCGGCCCGGGAAGTGGGGGGGGAGAAGCTCCGGCGTAGACACGCCTGGTGGAAGTAGGACACAAACCTAGATAGGGGACATGTGGGCCAGTATGGGGAAAGAACGGCAGGAAGAGATCAACAGGTAAGACTATGCAGTTAGAGCCACAATGGGTCTCACCAGGCGGCAGCAAAAACAACCATAGTCTACGTTTACGGACAAGTACCACGACAAACAACCGATAGTAGCAGCACTGGTCACCCAGATGGAACACAGATTGAGGAATCTTAGGGTAGAACCAGCGAACCATGGGGCGAAGAGATAGGGAGGACGGAGGAGCCAGAAGCAGGATCTCCAATGCACATGTGGCCAGCTCGCAAGACCACATGGTCCACGAGGTTGGACCACAGGCGTGAGGCACACACTACGAATGCAATGATGGTCAGGCGGTGCCATCATTGCGTATCCAGGCGCAGGGATAGACGCGCCAGACACCTTGGAGGACGCCACAAGGACGGTCACGACACCTACACTCAGAAAGGAGGTGCACAATGCCACACCTCCATTATCATGACCACGAGGTGGAAAAGAGAAATCGGCTAGTGGTGATCAGAGAAATTCGAGTGCTCATCAAGGCCAAGAACGAGCAGCGGAGTTAGTATCGCCCAGGTACTCCAAGTTCAAGGAATTAATTGGGCAACCCAACGTTCAACGAGTCAGGAAACAATTACGATTGGATGAATTCTTCAACCTTATGTGGGAGAAGAGGAGGATCCAGGAGGCCAGACAATTCCTCCATTAGTGGAATTAGTGGCTAGTTAAATCGGGCGTAGGGGGATACAATTCTGCACGGATGGGAGTGCCATCTTCCGCATTATGTTCGATGAACTAGCGATAGTCTTCTGGCTACCAGGGGATGGCCTAGCCCTAGGGGAATGCTCGGACGCGGAGGTTCAACGGCCCGCCACCACAGGAAGTCATGGACTACGAGGCATACAAGCGAAGGAAGAAGCAGCCGAGTTCGTAACGCTAGTGGCCTTCATGTCACAGGAAGAACATGGAGTCAGATCACTAGACGATTGGCAAATGGTCTTTGTAGGGTGTGGGAAGGAGTCGTGATAATTGGGTTGACTGCTTAAGCAGTACCAGATTCCGGCTCTAACTAATGGGATTCACGGAGTTCGAGTCGGCAGCAAAGGCTACCCACGGCTGGACACATTGCTATTTTGACCACGGGCTCGTTCGGCCGAACGGTAGTAAGAGCACCACCACCACTCCAAATGGGGGAACAGCTAGACCCCCGGAGTCAACAGAAGAACAGGGCTCAATAGAAGAACAGGCGTCAATAGAGGAGCAGAAGGAGGGTAGCATCCTTCCGGACTAGGAATCACCAGGGTATGTACCGCGGGAACCCATCCACGCGATTCACCTGGCTATAGGACCCCCACTACCGAAATCCTTGTCAGACGCAATCGAGCAATCTACCGGACCCAGCCAGGGAGGGAAGAAGGGCAAGCCCGAGGACGAATACGAGAGTAACTATCAACACTTCCAGGCCAACGGACGATGGACCTCCACGGTCTATACCAGGCTCGCGGGGGTCTTCGACCAGCTAGACGAAGCCATGGCGATATATGACGGCCTCAACATCCCAGCGGTGGCAAGGGAACACGACGACATAGTGACAGAACTCACGGAGCGGCGGCATGAAGCCGGGAAGTCACCCAAAGGCTAAGGAGCTACTGAGTGAAGGAGGCCGACTATGTATGATGACAATGAAGAGAATGAAGGACGCATGGGAAAGCTGGAGCGAAAGGAGAGCGGACTTCCAATGGTTGTACAGTGAGTGCGAAACTCTCCTAGGGCTAATCAACGATGACCAGCACGCTCGCAGCTGGGTCATAGCCGGAAGGGAACAACGGATACAAGAATGCAAAGCTCGGTTAGAACGAAGGTGTAGGGAGCTCGCTAAGGCACAAGCAGAACTAATAGCGGTCAGAAGGGAATTACTGACAAAGACACAACTCTCCAAAAACCAGTACCACCCCTACAGCCGTCCAACCGGGACTCCTACTCAGGAAGCCAGAAGCGAGCGCCCCCATGCCAGCCAGCCCGGGACAGGACTCGGCTCGGACCATCAGGGAGCTAGGGTACAACAGCCAGCTACAGGCCCAACTCCTCGCGGCAAAGGAACAAGAATTAACAATGCTCCCGGAAAAGGATGCAGGACCTGGAGGATCAGCTCCAGCAGGCTCGGGAGCAACAGACAAGGTCCGAGGCAAAGCTCCGAAGGGTGATTGTGCTTCGAGAGGCGACCATCACCACAATAAAACCACGCTAGCGGCAATAGAAGCTCCAAGGAGCAGATAACTAGGGCACATGGCTCGAGGACGTGCCAACGAATAAGCTCGGGCATCTGGTTGATGGTGGCCGTCATCGTGGCCATCCGGCAAGTCACCATCGGCGCGGACAAGTGGCTGAACAAAATGCCGGAACTTCAAGTATGGACTGATGGCGACTGGTGTCAGGCGGCGGCGTAAGTAGGCGAAGATCCGATCGTCCGGACCAACTACCAGGGTACGAAGGACAACATGTGTGGGGAGCGCATAAATGTGACAGGCAGGACTCTGTCACCAGGCGGCAGACCAGTGAGAGAGCACCACCTGTAGCTAGGGACTAGTGGTAGTACCCACTATATAAGCTGGAAGGCTTGGTAGGGTCAGGGTTCTTTTGGGAGTCAAGTCTACGTCTTATAGATTACTCCACTGTTAGAGATAGTTGTACTTAGACAGGCAATATATCCATTTCCTTCTATTCTCCCCACCAGCGGGCGTTCCCGCTTGCCGACTCCTGGTCCTGCGATCCTCTCGGCCCAGTCACCTCAGTAGAACTCCCCTCTCACCTGTACACAGACCCTCGCGGCGTCCGGTAGAGGCCAACCCAATACTTCCCATTACTCCTGGGGTAAGGCCGGCGTACCGGCAGAACCCCGGAGTTGGACGCCTCAACAACATCTTGGCGACCACTGCAGCTTCCCTGAGCACCACCACATCTGGCCTGCAGAGTCCCCGACGACCAAGATTCTATTACCCAATACTAGAGTACTATTCCTGAAACCCTATTCTTTGTAGACATGTCAATCTAGCCAGAGGCGATCACAAAAGTGCATGGTTGTACATATGTATACAACAAGTCGTGTCAACTTAAAATTAGCCCATTGACTTAATGTGTCATTGACATAACTTCATTCCTAATAAAAATTAAATTTAGGTCCAAATCTACTACCAAGCGTTATAGCACCAATATTCACTTTTTACAACCGACTCCATACTCTTTTATAACACTGACTAGTTCATGAATCAGATAAGTTAACATACTTTTCTTACAAACCAATGTGGAAACCAAGAAAATCAACCCATCTTTAGTGCTTCAAGTGGCAATCTTTAAATAGCACGTGTCTTAATTGTCATTCTTATTGTACTCATTCCCCAAAGAGCACACTAAGTTCAAAATATTAAATTTTAAAACTTAATTTTCATGATAAGGTCTCATGAATTCAGAATACTACACGCCTTCATAACATTATATTTATTTCAACTCTCAAATTGATATGTAAATGTTCCTTCAACATTATACCGAAGTATAACATTTCACTATTCGCACAATTAGTGTTTGATAAACATTTTTTAAACAAATCCTTATTCCATAAACAGTTGCAATTTCAATATTAATACCTTTAATTAATAACAATGTTTTAACGTTCAAATCCCAAGTTTTCCTATTAGTTGTTACATTAGCGGATATGACTTTCAAACATATCAATTTATCGAAATGCAAGAATTATAATATGGACTTTGCACTTAATTGATAGAACCCAACATCAGCTTTGAGATGAAAATTGACAATATTCACGGAACTATTCAGAGACTAAAAGGAATCATGAACTGTGTTTGGTTCATCTCACTGATTTAATAGGATATAATTTTTCACAGTAATGTTATCATGACACCAAAGTGCCACACTAACTTCATGTTTTAGTCATATCTCATAATTCAGTAAATTTTCCCAAACATGAATAAGATATCTAGTTCAGTATGTCGAACTAAGATACATTATTCATTCTAGACACCTAGTAATTCACAAAGCACCATATTGCTCCTCAAACAATGTTAGATTTTAACCCAAATGGCCAACACATGGCTGCCGAGTGGCCATTTGGTGTCATCACCCTGTATGAGCAACGCTAAGTCCCTAAGAGTCTGACTCAGAGGCCCAATTAGCAGAAGATAAGATCCTACCCTAAGTCTCCTAAAATGACCATCCCCTAAACCTTAGAGGATAACCGAGTAAACTTTAGGATCTTATTTTAGTAGACCTAGACAGGCTCATGCCTAACCCCACAAAGGAGATGTGTCTCACACATACCTCCGTGACATAGTTAAGGAATCGTCACTTACCCCTTGAGGAATCACCCTCATCCGGAGTATAACCCCTTTAGGGTAACAAGGGGACCCTGAACCACGATTAACCCCTAAGGGTTTGGGTGGCCAAGTCATACCCTAGACCTAGGCTAGTACTTAGTAAGGACACAAGTGTGCGCCGTAGGTGGACATGATGTTCTACTAAGCAAACTCCTAAGGCTAGGTTTTGGAAAACCTAAGTACATGACCTTGCGAATGCTTCATGAAAAGGTTTATGCTAACAAGCTTAAGTTGTTCAACCCCTAGATTTCCAAGGAGAACACTCCCTACCAAGTGTGCCTAAGCACACATAGTTATGAGACCTAACTCCCTTGAGCAAATGCCCAAGGCTTAGTACCACAAGCATGTCTATTTGCTAAAGTATTTAACTCCTTGGCGACAAGCCCATGACTCATTGTATCATGTGACGTCTAGCCCAGTGTCACATCTCCACGTGACACTGCCTTCCACGATGTGGGCTATCATGCCATAGCCCTTAGATTCGAGAGTTGCACCAAGTGCCATAAATGCAGCTCTAAATGCCAACTTTAGAACCCTCAGTGAACCCTCAAGAACTAGGTAACGTGAATATATCAAACAGATCCCACGCCCACAGTTGGACAAGGACACAGATGTGCCTTGCTTGGCCGTGAGTGCTACACCTAGCTTGACGTGGAGAAGGAAGCTAGAGACAAGCCTTAACCTCTATCTTGGAACGTGCATTCCGACAAGACCTCACAGGCATGGATTCGTCAACGTTAAGGGTAAGCTACCCGAAGGTGGGACGTACCCTTGTCATTTGAAGTTAAAGCAACACAATAGAGGGTGTGCCTGACGACACAAGCTAGAGCTTGCACCGGGAGAATAGTAACGGCTCAGTCATGAAACCCAAGAACCCTCACTCCTACATACTCTACCTTATTTGACGAAGCTCCCCCCCCCCCCCCTCTTTTCCTGAATGTGTATGTGGGCTGGCACGAATTTAGCTAGCCCCTTATTAAGTTAATGAGAGAGTAGCCTAACTCTAACCCTAAAACCCTACCAAAGGGGTGGGGGTTTTTAGGGCATGGGTTAGGTCAACCCTAGGGGTGTTCCTAACCCTACTAAACATGCCAAACTCATCTACATTAACCAATCAACCTGACTGGGACGTCAAAATTGGGGATGGGTTTCTAGAAGGTAAGTTCTAGCTTCGCTTAGAGTTTCCTATAATACTTAATGACACCAGCCGGACCATCACCAAATACCCAAGTGCACTAAGCGGGCCTGTTTCTTACTACATCTAGGGTCCATCAACATAGTACAGTAGGTAACAATAGTCAACATCCAAAGTAAAAGGTCGCGTCATAATAAAAACTATGACAAATAATGTTTTTGAGAAATGCTTCATTTCTCAATTAATTTGAAAACACGTTTCAAGTTACAACACTAAGGTACTGCCTTACCAAAGTGTTGGACTTAGGTCCATTTGAGTCTTTATATTTTATGATCATGACCACCTGATGTGATCATAACTAAGTTTAATATTGAGCGTTCCAAACTCAATATTTAAGAGATATCATACTATACTTTATTAAGTCATTTATAATTAATCTTTAAAAGACTGTCACAAAGACTCCAAAGTTTAGAATAAAATATCTCAATAGATGAGGTGATAGAAACCTCATATTCTCAAATCAGATATTGAATCATACGTTAGGAATATTGTCAAGAAGGGAGACCATCTTCTTGAGCTAATTCTAACCACTGGATATCTCACTTTAAAGAATATTTAAACCAAACTCAAGGAAACCATCAAACTTTAAGATAGAACTGACAACTAACCAAGGAATATAATTAAACCTTGAGTCAAGAATAATTCTATTTTTTGATATTCCAAAGAACTGAAGATACCTACTTATAAGTTCTCTGAGTGCCCACATTTGCGACCATGATGCAAAGTCAGAAATCGTCTTTTGAATAATTGTATTCGACCTCTAAATGAAATCGATATTGAAACCGATACTAACTTCTATTTCTCACCGAATACCGACTCTCTGAGGAGATACATACACCTAAACCCTCAAAATGTATATCCGACTAGCTTCCAACTTTTTTGACACCACTAAACATAACTTATTAAACTTAGGAAGTTTCTTTACTTAATCAATAAGCAAAGTGGAGAATCCCAAATCATGCTCTTTTTAAACAAGGAATCGCCTCTTGTTCGAGAGCTTATCCCCACATACAAACAATGCTACAAATTTAAGCTTAAAGAGTTAACAATGAAAATATGCACGTTTGTAACTAAAGTGGGCATGATACGTGAAAATGGGAATATAAAATAAATTACTAATTAATACTTAAGTTTTAATTATTAATTAATCATTTAATTAATATGTAATTAAGCCTTAAATATTAATTAATTAATTAATTAATCCTTCAATAACCTTACTTAGTAAGGAATATTCCTAAAATATCTTAGAATATTCATATTATTCTAAAAATAGTTTACAATAATGAAGAAATACTATCAAACATAATTACAAATGAAATCATTTTCTTATCAACATGTTAATTTTTTTATAAATACTTTCTTTCTATCATACAAAGAAATCTTTTCATTTTGTCTAAATCATCACTCTCCGGATTAATCAAATCATTTTGGTCAATATCTTGATGTTGTTGCCACCACTTAACACTCTCACGAATGCAATTGGGAGTTGCCATCCTTGTTAATACATAAGATGTGATAAGAGAAGGTCTGCATAAAGGCTCATCTAAAAACTGACGTTCCTTAAGAATAATATTATAAAGCGCCCGGTTGCTATCCTTCATTTTATAAAATTCAATATCACGAGAAAGAAAAGCTTCAGGAAATGTATGATACGGTGGATACTGCTCACAAAAATTTTCGAGATTCTTCTTTCTGAGGCACGTATCCAAGTAGTTCACTAGCTCATCCATGATATCGATATCAGAATATGGATCGAAAGTGATTGGATGAATACAAGCAATGTTTTGGTTGAGCATAGCCTTCTGAGGAGAGTCGTCTACTACTAAGATATGTGCATTCTTCGTTATCCTTAAGCGACTGATCTCCCCATGAGTCCCAATTATTCTTTCATTCTTGAAGAAGTATGGCTTGCTTTCCTTTCCTATATTGTGAAATTCGAGAGGTTTATAACACATTCGCTGGTCAAAAATCCAATCTTTACGAATCACCTCTTCTGCAACACTACAATGTTTCTTAAGTAAACTCAACAGCGGTGTTAAGTTATGAATCTGCATGCATGACCAAATCCCCACAAGCGCACCCATCTCCTTAAGCTTTTGAAAGAGACGATCCAACCCTGGACGAAAAATAATATCATATCGAAATTTACCATGACAAGGAATGAAATCTCCTTGTTTGATTTCTGTTTTTCTATCCTCGGGCCTTTGTCGATGAAGCAGAACACCATTGACATCCAACAACACAATATGGCCATGAGTAACGTGAGATAGCGTTGCCTCTTGAATACTTTGCAAATCACTTGTTTGCTCCCTTTCACATTTATCCGTTGCCACTATTTCGTTGCCTATCCCTTCATCATTTAATTGTACATCATCCTTACAAGATTCAGATATTGCATGCGCTGAAGAAATTGATTTCGGAACTGAAGCCAATAAAAATGATGATGCAAAAACTGAAGTGGCCCCCATGGTAACGATGTTTTGAGCTGCATTATTATCCATTTCCTGCATGAACTCTGTCATTCTGACATGTGGCACAAAAATTGTCGCCAAACCCCTCTCTTACCTCATGGCAATGCTGAAAATCCATGTTCTCAATTATTTCATTACATCTGCAAAATGATAATTAGCTGACCTTAAAATTATCAAGGTATATTATTTACCTTGTTAATGTGTGACCCATGTTTGAACTAAAAGCTTCATTAATCCTTGAGAATTTATTTTCTGTACAAATATAAAAGAAATATACAAAAATGCCTTATGTTACACTCATTTACAACTATTCATCACTTATCAATTCATTATCAATTCTTCTTCGCTATTACCTTCTGAATGAGGCGAAGAAGGTCTAAGCCGCTTGTGAGATGGTTCAAGATCTTCTGCATCTTCTATTGATGTTTCCATGGGTCCTGGAGTGTGCGAATGTTCTGTACTCCTCGAGATAACTTCCGGTCTAATATCTGATTGATGTTCGTTCTCAGACTCCGAGATTGAACCAGATTCACCTTCAGAGCTATCGCACTTATCTGGAGGGAACTTTCTCAAATACGCCTTTATGGAATCGTTGGGGTACTCAGTTGAGACCCAATCTATCCACTTGTTCAGGTCCTCAACCATGGTCTTATCCTTCTCAACGGCAAACACACATGTATGCCGAAGGTAACACTCCTTCAAGACGGACCCCCTAGTGCAGTAGTCAAAAACCCACGCATCACTGTGAGGACCCCTGATCAAGTTGACGATGCTCCGTGCCGCTTGACTTGTAATGTTTGGATAACGTACATTGCCGAATACGTCACTCATACCTATCGGTGTATCGGATGGAGGTTCAGGGCCGTTGGAGTGCAAACAGATGCCTGGCCAGTCATTTGGAAGCTTGAAATTGTTTGGCGCATTCCTAACAACCAAGTGAACAACAGTATCAATGCACTTGGGATTAGCATCGTTCATATAAAATCCTGTCCAACGATGTCTATTCTTCTTGGCGAAGGCGAAGGCAAAAGTATCGGTGACATGAGCAAGAATCAAGAAATAAATACCTGAAAAAGTAGGTATCAGTGAAGAGCGCAAGCATGAATTCAATAATAAATACCTTCTATGTATATGCTTGCACGGCTAAGTTTCTCCACCAGATCCTCTAGTGCCCTATCTGTCGAAAGATTTTTTGACACCCGCCGATCCATCACGAACAATTGAAACGGTTTCCTACAAGCAGTGATGTTACCCCATAAAGTCTCCGAATCTAACAACAAACATCTGTAGGGCTTGTCGTGATTCGTAGCATCCTCCTTTATAAGGTTCAATTCGGTTCTCCGCTGCTGAAGGACTGCCATAAGAGAAGGCGTCATCCCAATGTTCTCCTTTTTGGCGTTGGCGTGCAATAGATTCTTGCCAGATCTTCCGATTGGTTCACCCATTCGACAAGCATATCATCGTTCGTCACATGCAAATATTTGCTAACCTCTTCATATGTTGAAGTCGAGGTCCAACCCAGTTTGTGGCAGTGTATTCCCAACCACTCCTTGAAATGCCTGACCGTCTTCAACTCCATTGCCTTGAGATGAAAAGGAGAGGTTGGGCTGCTGTTATTGATTTGTAGTTTGCCATCGATCACCAAATCAGCCAAGACTTCCATCTCCTCCATCGTTGTTCCATTTAAAGGCTTCAACCATGTGAGCTTGAAATCGTTGTCTACATCCTTTGTAGATTGAACAGACTTAGCCTTCGGCGTCTTACTGGGTTTCTTTGCAGACTTTTCTGAGGGCTCCCCTTCACTTGTCTGCTTCTTCTTCAGTGTTCCTTTTGAAAAGGATTCCATAATCCCCAACCATTTGGCAAAGATCCTATCTTCGGGGCAAGAAATCAACATCATCAGAAATGATGTTTCCTTCCCGCCCACCTGGGCAAAATCAACTGCTGCAATTTCTTCAACTCTCTGAGGAAAAAGACAGATTAATATACCGGCGAGATAAATCCCGCCCAAACAATTTGCTTACCCGGTATTCCGCAGATTGTGTATTCCCTGCGGTAGCTCTTTGTGGTCGCTGAAGAGATTCCCACACGGCTCGCGTGTGTTTAAACTTCTCCCATATTTTGCTGTTGTAGTGGTTGGTGTCGGCAGCGTCCCATTCCGCCGATAACTTATGGTACTGCTCGATTGTGAGATTCGGCTTAGCTAAAAACGCCGATCTTTTTGTCAGCTTCTCACGGGTATGCTCGGAAAGTTTTGTTGCCATCGTTCCTTTGTTGTGTTCTTCGAGAAGTCGTTGGGCTGCCGTTATTGTGTGCTGGCCACTAATGATGTAGTACTTGATAGATCTTTTATTCTCCGTCTGAATCTTCATGAGTTGTTCTGGTGTTGTGATCCAGACTTTGTCAGCACCCTTCCTTCTTTCATAGTATGGACACAAAACAGCATTATGTGGAACGGTATAAGAATTGTCGTCCTTCATCTTCTCCATGAGCTCAGCTACACGTTCCTGGTTGAGTGGCCTGTAATTGAAGTTTGGGTTGACGCTGCAATATTTAACCCTACAAGGATAAATCTTATCATCCAACATCATTTCCTTGTGACTTATTGCAGCATGAGATGCCACAGGTGCAGCTGACAAAACGATTGATGATTTTCTTTTGCGATCCGAATCAACATGTGTGATCCCCGACTGCAGCTGTTCTAGTGTTCTCGGCACACTGCTCCAGCTCCCGAAGCTTCCTAAGCAAATTGAACGTGATCTGTAGAGAACCTGAGACCGAGCCACCTTCTCAATCTCCCTTATGATGTCGCTGTGTTCTTCTTCAATGTCAAGAGGGAAGATTGCTCCACTTGCTGATTTTCTGTATTGTGAAACAATATCTCCTGACAATACACCTACTCGATGAGTCTGAAGATCTTCGAAGTAGACATCCAGATGGATCCCCTCCATAGATGGGCTTTCGTTGAGTTGAAGAAGAACTCCAAGGTCAACATCATTAGTGAACACGTGAACGTCATTATCCACAAGTCGACAAAACCACCCGAGATTAATGTTGTAACTGACGACCTCTGGATCCGAGAACGTGACATTGGATGGAACAAGGCATATCTGTCGAGCATCGTCCAATCTGGGTTCGCAGCCTGCTTTCGGGTGCTTGACTAGCGAATCAACTTTCCATTGTTTTGCTTGTCCATGAGATGTGACAGAGGTTAATTTGACAGCAGCCATGGTTGCTCCAATGCGCTTCCCATTTATCTTAAAATATGGCCAAGTTGATTCCAGAATCCCCCTGCCCATCTCTTCTCCTGCTCTTGACTTTAATGTCACCTCAATTCCACATCTGAATACAAAAATGATTAGTTCAAGTATCCGAGTATAACAGATTTTATTTTAATTCTTACCCAGAATTTGACGACGACTCCATACTAATGACTCGATCTCCTTGTTTGATCAAATCGTCCTTCTGCAAAATAATACACTATAAATATAAATTATATAAAAACGCACACACACTTGTATAAACCCGAATATACAAAAATAATACACAGAGAGAAGTAGACGTAATTAACTGTCCGAAGCTCACATTTGTGTTAGTGCAAAAGAAAGATAACATTTCGTTTTAGAACCACCACAAATGTGAGCTCTGGACAGTTTTACATAGATTCCTAGCTTTTACTCGAAATAATATGAAGAGATGATAAAAGTAAATAAAATGAGATATGCAACTTATATATACTAATACA
>PUQB01000385.1:165470-241328 GCA_003024785.1 Selaginella tamariscina
TCTCTTACATTCTCTCTTAAAATTACAATTTAGGGGTTTAGAAATGCATTAGGATTATAATATATTCCGTTAGGGATTTATCACGTTTAAATATCCTTTTAACTTAATATTTAGGTTAACCGGGGCGGCGGGATTAATCCGGCCATTTCTTTTTCGCCTCTTTGAAGAAGTGGCGGGATTAATCCCGCCACCATCTCCCGGGCAATGCTTCTCCGCCACTGAAAAAGAGTGGCGGGATTAATCCCGTCGATAACCTTCTCAACTGATGAAGAGTTACCAGAATTTATTAGAAAGAGTTGTCGGCGGGATTAATCCCGCCAACCATTTTAGGAGGCAGGGAAGGGGTGGCGGGATTAATCTCGCCACCACTTCACTGTTTTAAAGATTTGGGGACAGGATTTATCCCGAGATCTCTTTGAAATCATAGTTTTGGAGAGAGTTATGTGCGGATTTAATCCCGCCACCCATTCCCCGTCGTAAGAATTGTGGCGGGATTAATCCCGCCTTGGACTCCCTCCGACAAGGAAGAGCCGGCGGGATTAATCCCGCCGCCTCTTCCTCCGACGAGGAAGGGAGTCCGGCGGGATTAATCCCGCCGACTCTCTCCGGCGAGGATGAGTCGGCGGGATTAATCCCGCCGGACTCCCTTCCTCGTCGGAGAGAGTCGGCGGGATTAATCCCGCCGGACTCCCCCCGAGGAGGAAGAGGCGGCGGGATTAATCCCGCCGGACTCCCCCGAGGAGGAAGAGGCGGCGGGATTAATCCCGCCGGCTCTTCCTTGTCGGAGGGAGTCCAAGGCGGGATTAATCCCGCCGACTCTCTCCGAAGGGGTTGAGTCGGCGGCGGGATTAATCCCGCCGGACTCCCTTCCTCGTCGGAGAGAGTCGGCGGGATTAATCCCGCCGGACTCCCCCGAGGAGGAAGAGGCGGCGGGATTAATCCCGCCGGCTCTTCCTTGTCGGAGGGAGTCCAAGGCGGGATTAATCCCGCCGACTCTCTCCGAAGGGGTTGAGTCGGCGGCGGGATTAATCCCGCCGACCGTTCCTCGTCGGAGGGATTCGTTGGCGGGATTAATCCCGCCCATCAGTTGTATTAATCAAACATGAGATATTATCTCTAAACATAATTATGTATTATTGCATATGCATATTATTAAGTAACCGTAATTCAGATTTCTTAAAATATTGCATAAACAGATATCATAAATAATACAATTATTTATGTGCAGGACAATATGTTTAATACTGGAGATAAAGTATGTCTTCTTCGGAACAACGAGATAGTTGGCACTGGAACTGTGGAAGTTCGAGATAATAATGCATCATGTCACAATATTTCCCAAGGATCTTGTGTGTACGTATGGGTGAACACCATTTACAAGCATGTTGAGGTTCTGGGAATGGAATTTGAGGAGGGTTCTCCTGTATTGTGGAATTTGGATGAAGTCAAGGCTGACACAGAATATGCAGAGTCACAAACAAATAGTAGCACGAGTTTACCAGATGATGGCTTGCCTGCTGTGATGGATGAGGTGATTCTCTTTCTTCGTGAGATTGAAGTCGGAAGAGGCATCATCACAGCTATAAATCCAATGGAAGCAGTGTCAGAAGAGAAACTAGGGTCCGACTTCGTGGGTGTAGTTGTGACAGAGGTTTCACCTAATGGCACATTGTATCCTGGATCCCTCGTGAGGTGGCGAACATCTGAATTAAGACGGCAAGATGGTTCAACATATTCTGGGTTGGATTTCAATAATAACAACCCGGAAGAACAACTCATATTTGAAGAGGTTCCTTGCATTGGTCCTATTGTAAGAAAAAGGCGATTCATGGGTTGTAGATCTTCCCCTGCAAGTTTCAGCAAGAGGGTAAAGATGGATCCTACATCTTCCGAAAGTGTTACGAGCATTTCCACGATTGACTGTTGCAAGAAGAAGTGTTGTCAGATGGCAGACCGGAATGAAATTACCCAATGTAGACATGTCTTTCGTATGCTCACCCAAAAGCAAAGGCATGAGTTTGTATATGCTGCACTAACTGGGTGTATTGATGGAATGGCCTCGGACACAGGTTATCAGAGTACATCCATGGTATTTAATAAGGTGGCCATCTGCTTCAAAGCTTGGTACAGTATATACGGGATCCCAAAGACCACGTTCTACCGTCGGAGGGATGAGTGGCTAGATGGAGCGCGAACCTCAGTTCATGGGAACACTGCTTGGTCAAAACCCGCTCTCACATCATGGCAGCCATAGAGATACTCAAGGCTTTTGTGGAAGCAAATGCAGACAGGATGCCTCACAAATGCCGAACCACAAATGCAGGGGTCAGGGAAAATCTCAAGGTTTTACCTTCAATCTACACTCAATTGAAACTGTGTGAACATGTGAACAAGTGCCTCAGTTTGATGGGGCTCCAAGCAATCTGCACTGGTACCTTCAACAACATATGGAATACTCATTTTAAGGATGTGGAGATTGCAAAACACTCTAGCTTTTCTAAGTGTGACACTTGTACATCATTGAAGGCTGCAGAGGCTTGTGCAAAAACCTTGGTGGAGATCACTACCATTCAAAGGAAGATGGAGGCCCACATGATTGCACAACAAACTTGCGGTCTCAGTACTATGCACACCGCATGCTTTCTGTGTCACGCCCATCAGAGTACCTGTGCTTGATCCATGACAAGATGGATCATTCAAAGACCAGCATTCCAAAGCTCTTTGCAACACCAAAGTGCCTTGGAAATGTCATGAAACTTCCGATTTCTTGACAGGTGTGCTAACACATGGACACGGTTGTGAGTCATATGGACACTTTTCACTTCCACATTGGTCTAGCGACTCCAATTTCACTATTGGGTCGTTAGCCATGTGTTTCAGAAACCTTGAAGCCCACTCACAGACAAGTCCTATCAGTGATCTCAAAGTGAAGAAACAACACCTTCAACCTTTACATAATGCTCTCATGAACACGTCTGCACTTGAGGCTACTTGGGAATATGAGAGGCATTGTCAGCAACCTGCACAAAAAACAGATGGCCCTGTTGAGAGTTCAGGTTCAGTGGAGGGATCTAGCTCAAATAGTGTACATGTGTCCTCAACATCAAATAAGCTTCCTCGTCATTTGCTTTTACAGATGGATAATTGTGCAGGCGAGAACAAAAATAGGTAAATCATTTTACTTAAGGGTTTCTCAAGCTCATACTTACTTTTATTTTCTAGATATGTGCTAGCATACTTGTCAATGCTTGTTGCCAAAGGTGTGTTTGAAACAATCACGCTCAGTTTCCTTATGGTTGGTCACACTCATGAAGATATTGATGCGTTCTTCAGCAAGGTCTCCAACTCTACAAAAAGGACAAGTGCACTTACCTTACCGCATATGATGAATCTTTTTGAAAATTGCATCTCCAAAAAAAGTTGTGCTTTGCTTGTGACTGAGGTGCCAGACTTCAAAAAATTTCTCAAGGAGTATATAAAAGAAGGGAGTGATTCTTTAGTTGGTCACCTTGTGCCGCTACAATTCTTTTTCTCCATACGAGATGGTATACCTATTATGCAGTACAAGTTACGGCCATCAGAGCAGGAGTGGTTACCGAAAGAGGGCTTAATGCTCTTCAAAAGTGGAGAGGATGGAAAGCCACTTCTCCCAGAAGGACAACCAGACCCTATTCCATTGAGTGCCCAGCTCAAGGAACAAGAGGTTATTATTGATGGCATCAAAAAATATGTGGCATGGGTTCAAAAATCGATGCCAAAGAATTCTGATAAGGCAACTGGTTACTCAGAACTATATAAGCATGTGGTCAACTATTGGGAGACTGTTGTTCGAGAGTTGGAAGGGCCTACTGTCACAAGTACAGAATTGCAACACCCTTTCTGGCCTAAAACAAGGTGGCGAGAGGAGATTGAAATGACATCACTGAGCACAGACGACATAGAAGCCAGTAGTGATGTGGAAGTGCAAACCCCACACTTTGTTGGACAAAGGAACCAAAAACCTAAAGCATACTTTGATTGCTGCAAGGATCTTCAAAAACTAATGATGGTTCTCATTACTCCAGATGCGTCATATAATCAGCCTATTTGGATGGGTCAAATTATCGACACACCTGAAGTAATCACAAAAAATAGTATTGTTAAGGTTGCATGGTTCAAACCACAAAAAAGGCGACACGAGAAGGAGAGCGAAAGATATAATGGATGCCTAGAGAAAACATGGTCTCCCAATCAAAAAGACCCAGCATGTTTTATAAATGTTAAATCCATTCGATATGGGTGGATGTCAAGAAGCGTTGATAAAGTCACGATTAACAAAACTGCAAGGGAATGTATGTTTTCTGAAGCTTAAAGCAATTACAAAATTATAAAATATCATATATTTAATATTCATAATTATTATAAACTCTTTAATAATAGTACCAAATTGTATACTTAACTATATAAATTTAAAAAATGATATGGAAGATTGACTATATTATTATAGGATTTTATATATATATTACTACTACAAATTTTTAATTAATAATGTTATATTTAAATATTAATATTTTAATAACAACATCAATATTTATATAATGTACCTCTTATGCTCTTCCTTAATTGTTATATTAGGCAATATATTATATAATTTAATACATTCTACTTTTTAATGTTATTAATTTTTGTTCAATGAATGCTATAATTTATTAAAGGGTAGAATACAAAATAGAATATTCTAAAGAATATTCTCTTTTCAAACATATATTCTAAAGAATATTCCTTTAATATTAGAAAATGCTAATTAAATAGCTAAAATTGCTAATTATTAGGAAATGGGACTATAGCCATGCCCATTTTAGTTACAACTTGCATTAATGTTAGAAAAAATTAACCAAAACTAACATATCACTCTATGCGGAGTCAACCAAAAGTTCACATAAGTTTTATACCCCTCTTGCATTACGCAAAACCAAGTACTTCAGAACCGTTGTTCACTAAGTCGTAAACCCAGTTGCCAAAGGCACCACCTGCGACATGAAGTCACTTGGAGACCTTTTGCACGTCTGCAAAGTCTGTCACCTGACACACACAACACAGTGGTTAGTTTCTTTACTTAACTAGAATTTATATTGGAGACCTCTAGTTAATGTTTTGCCGACCCCTTGGTTAACAAGAAATAAAGGCTTGTTTTATTCCTTAATATTAAATGCTATTGACGACCTTTATCATCTAGCACACAACAAGCATTTTGAGTTAATCTCAAATGCTTAACCAAACGCATTCACATTTCTTTAATTTTTCTTTCCACATTTCCACATGTTACGGTATTATAGCCTCATATTTCTGCATCCCTCGATGTTTCTCATTACCCCTTATATAAGGGTATGCTACTATACCTATCCTTCGTTAGTATATATAGCTACGCCAGACTATGAGAGTTTTTATTGGAATCAAGCTCTTTTTCGATACAAAAGTACTATTCGTAAAAACCATGTTCTTTTAAACATGTCAATCTCGATTACATAGGTGCATAGCTGTACATATGTATACAACAAGGTCATGCCAACCTGCCAAATGCCATCCACTTGGTGTGTTATTAACATAAATTTATTCCCGATAGAAATTAAATTCAGTTAAATTCGTGACCAAGTGTGATAGCGCTACCATCCGTCTTTTGCAACCAACTTGTACTCTTTAATAACACTGACCAGTTCAGGGAACAAATAAGTTAACATACCTTTCATACAAACCAAATTGAATGTGGAAACCAGGAAATTCAACCCCTCTCTAATGCCTCAATCGACAAACTTTAGATAGCATGTGTCTTAACTGACACGCTCATTGTACTCATTCTCCAAAGAGCACAACATACTAGATGTCCTTCAATAATTCCTAACTCTTTATCTCACTAAGTTCAAAATACCGAATTCTATAACTTAATTTTCACGATAAGAGTCTCCCTGAACTTGTAATACTGCAAGCCTTTGTAACATTATATTCATTTCCAACTCAAATTGTAGCATTTCCACTAATTCGAGCAATTAATGTTTTGACAAGCAACTCTAAACTAATCCTTAATCCATAAACAGTTGTAATTTCGATATTGATACTCTCAAATGGATAATGTTCATTTAAACGTTCAAATCCTAAGTTTACCAATTAGTTATTATACTAGCGGATATAACCTTACAATCGTATCAATTTATCGAAATGCTACAACTATAATATAAACATGGTCTTAGTTTACATGAAACTAACTTCAGTTTTGAGACGAAATTATAATTTTATGACAGTATTCCGAGAAACTTGTTCAGAGACTAAGAAGAATCATGAACTAGTGTTTGGTTCATCTAATTGATTTAGTAAGATATCAACCTCCACATAAATGTTATCATAACACTGAATCAGTCATACTTTATAATTCAACAGATCTCCTCAAACATGAATAAGATATCTAGTTCAATACATCGAACTAATATATATTATTCATTCTAAACACCTAACAATCATCAAAGTACCACATTGCTCCTCAAGCAATGTATTGAGAAACACCCCATTTCTCAACTAACTTGAAAACAAATTATGGTGACAATGGTGAAATGGGGCGTTCTCACCTAACTAGAAAATTAACTGGGCTAGACGTCACATGATACAACGCTTGAGGCACGCCCTTTGGGGTCTTGTCATGGGTTTGTTGCCAAGGGGTTGGATACTCTAGTAAATAGGCATGCTTGTGCTCGCACTAGGGTGCTAAACCTTAGGCATCCGCTCAAGGGAGGTTAGGTCTCGTAACTAGGTGTGCTTTGGCACACCTGGCTAGGAGGTGTTCTCCTTAGGATATAAGGGTTGAACAACCTAAGCTCATTAGCAGAAGCTCTATCATGAGACACTCGCAAGGTCATGTACTTAGGGTTATCCAAACCTAGCCTTAAGGAGTTTGCTTAGTAGAACATTCGTGTCCGCCTACGGTGCACACTCATGTCCTCACTAAGTACTAGCACTAAGTCTAGGGTATGACTTGGCCACTCAAACTCTTAGGGGTTAGTTGTGGTTCAGGGTACCCCTTCTCGCCCTAAAGGGGTTGTACTCCTAGATGAGGGTGATTCCTCAAGGGGTAAGTGACGATGCCTTAACTCTGTCACGGGGCATGTGTGAGACACATCTTCTTTGTGGGTTAGGGCATGAGCCTGTCTAGGTCTATTGGGATAGAATCCTAAATTCTACTCGACTTATCTTCTAGGGTTCGAGGGATGGTCATTCTAGAGGACTTAGGGTAGAACTCTAAGCCTTCTGTTTAACTAGGCATCTGAGTTAGACTCCTGGGGTTATTTTGGAAGTCTTAGCGTTGCTCACACAAAGAATTGACGTCAGAAGGCCACTTGGCAGCCACGTGTTGCCAAGTGTTAGCCCTTCGGTTAAAACTCTGACAATTGGTATCAGAGCCTATTCTCTATGGTCAATAGGACTTAAAGTTGTAGGGTAGTTCTAAATTTTTAAAGTACTCTATCACTTTCGGCTAACATCTGAATTCTGTGTGGAGAGTTGGTCCTGAGATCTATAACTCTTCAGAGTACACCTACTTCATAAGTGGGTATGGGTTATGGACTCGAATGTCAAAGGTAACACTTGTAAGTCAACTTCCAAGTTGTATGCCAGGTTATTTTACCTTATGGTTGACCAAGTTACTTTACTATATACTTCCATACGACATGGCATGTTAGTTTGTTCTGGCTTATAAACTAAGTCTTCTTATATCCTATTCTACACATTATTGAAAAAATTTTCTTTTTCTTTAAGGTGTTTGAATTTGGGATAACACCTAATTTGGAAACAAGATAGTGTCCATTGAGTTTTGACTTAGGTTAAGATTCAAAATCGGGTCCAACAATAGTGTTCAAACGGGAAAAGACTTATGTTCAAATGTGCGTTTTTTACTTCAGAAGAAGGGCATATTCAAACATAAGAGTGAACACTACATTTTGACAGAAGTTGTAAAATGAGCTTTCATTATAGTGCATGTTTTCGAGAGTGTAACTCTAGAAGCAAACTATGGTGATGAACTTATAATACAATGGAATGTTAAATATTAACATATAATGAATATATTAAATTAGTTCGAAAATCCAATGTAATTAAAGTATTGTTCAATGTTCGCAATATTTAAATGAGTTTGGCATATATGTGTAAGTGGGCTGGCACGAAATGCCAGCCCCTTAGTTAATGAGATGAGTTTTGCACACTAGCCCCTACCCCTAAACCCTACCCAAAGGGGTGGGGTTTTAGGGCGTGGGTTAGGGCAACCCTAGGTTAGGTGGCAAAGGATCATAAACATGATCATTGACCTGGGGTGGTCCAAAACAACCCATTGATGTTGCAAATCACCCCTTTGTTGACATCTTCTTATGTACTCAACTCCAATCCATAGTCATTTTAAATATTAGTGGCTGCTCGTTCGCTCCATTCATTTCCATGCCTGATAGATGAAGAAGATGAATGAATGGGATCGCTAACTTCTTTTTCAATTGTAGTAATCCAACAACACCTGTATGAAAACATGAACTTTCATTCCTAGCATGGGCAATCCATTCTCTAGAAGTTGCATTAGTTATATGCAAAGGAATTGAGTTCTATGTACCAGCGGTTGTTTGTCAGTGAGACCAAGTCGGACAATAATTTCTCATATGAAACATTTGCATAATCTTTGAACAGCTCATCCAAAATGATCTCCCGTGCAACTTGAAACTCTACAACTCTTTGATTTGACCTTTTGGGGAAATTTCTATTGTTTTTTGGATTGCATTTCTAGATGTCTGTATAGTAGTTGCAAAGACAGTACTCCTGGTGGGATGATCATATTGTCTGTAATGAATAAAGAGTCTTGTGAAGTTGACATTGTTTGGAATCACATTGTACATTACGATAGGGCAAGACTTCACAAGTAGCGGCTCCGTGATGCAGTGCTGACATTGCAGTTCCTTGAATGTTCTAGTTGTTGTGCAATTCACCTTTTGGATCATACCCTTGAAGTGGCACTCATTTTTCGTGCTTTGGAAAGTAAAAAAGGGGTAGGAATTGTTGATGCATCTCAAATGCCCAATGCAAGTGCTCTTGCTCACACAAGTTGGGATTTGCCAATGAGACGTGCTCGGATGTGTGTTAGGATCGTAGTTAGACATGTAAAAGATTTCTAGTTATGTTTATTTCATGAGCACATATAATGGGAAAAACACCAAAAAAGTATATATTGTTGAAAAATGAGAGTCGGATGGAAATATAGAAGTACGAGTCACTATCGTAATACGAATGATTCAGTATTGCAATACGATGTATGAGGCGGAGTATGGCATATTAAGATAATGATAAGGAGTTATAGTAACTGAATGGATAAGGCTAAGAGGAAGTTACGATAACTGCTAGTACGAGACCAAGAGTACGAGTATAAATAGACCAGACTAGGACTAGGAAGGTATCTCGAATATATTGTAATATTGTACTATGCCGTGCGTGGACATAATATAAGTTTCCTTCACTCTCAATATGACTATCTCTTGCTTGACTTTCTGCTTTGTTGTATACTTTTCTTTTCTCAATATTGACGGGATCCATAGTACTGCTACCTGCTACATACCTTGCCATCCTTACCCTTTCCCGACCTTTTTGAAGTCTGACCTGTTCTCTATCTCATTACCCTTATTCCAATAGACCCTTAATACGGGTTTACGATTTAGTCTGTAGGATTTTCTCTGTTCAACAATGTGTCCAATAATTCCAACACATGCATGTGTACTTGTCAGTGCTTCTTGTGTGCGGAGGGAGTTCAAAGATAATATCCCCATTGAATGTGGCTTGCAATATGTGACAACATATACCAAAGAAGATTCAACAAATTGTTTCCCGATCTTACATTTGTTTGCTTGTAGTAGAACGGTGATCTTTGAGTTCTTACACTCATCGGTTTTCAACCTAAACAAAGGACCCTTCAAAGGAATCAGCATGTAGAAGATGAAACCGCCCCCTTCAGCTTTCTCATGCATGATTTTCTTTTCCCTGCGCCTCCGCCCATCGATAGCAAGTGAACAAGCTTTAGTCCTTGTGTTGTAGGTATGTTTGTTGCAAATCCTTAACAAACATGAATGCAACATCATCTTTATCCATTGGATACGTAAGTGATCCATGCCATTTCTTTAGTTTGCTTAGAACTTTAACATAAAGCCATTGTTTAATGATTAGACAATAAATGAGAAGAGAAAGAACTAACGAGACAATCAAATGTCTTAATTTTTAGTGGCACATTGCTGTCACCACAATGATTTAAGTGCATGTCTCGATGGATGCATATGTAAGCAGACAATATATTGACATTTGAGCACATGTCTGGAATGCCAACTCATTTTATACGTTGTAACATGAGTGGTCAAGATCATTTAGAACACGTGAGTGGCATGCCAACTCATCCTAAACGTTGCAAGATGTGTGGTTGTGATCCTTTAACATATGATGTTAGGGTTCTAGGTTAGGGTATTGTTGTTTGTAGCCATATTGAGTTGGGGTTTGCTCATTCCGTTTTGGGTGCTTCCTTACGCAATAGGCAGGTGGGCCATGGCGATTCAGGTGATTCACGCTTAGCCACTTGCAGCTTGGTAGCTAGGAGTGCAATTCGAGGGATAGGGCCCTTGGGTGCTTGGAGTGTGAGCACTTGGCTGAAGCTTTTTTGTGCTTAGGGCACTTCAAGGTTATAGAGCCGAGTCTTTGCCATTGTCTACTTGGGCGCTTGGCTGAGTCTAAGGTGAGTGTTTCTAGCTTTGACTGTGAGAAGTGGCCGTAGTGGCGACTAATGCATTTGTAGTTGAAACCAAGGCCGAGCCGAGGGAAAAGACAGCGGTGCAAGAAGGTGAGTCAGGTTTTCCTTACCCATAGCTACTGAGGAAGTCGTTGCTCCGTCTCCTAGTTAGCATGAGTTGCAAATAGGTTCCAAGACTACCTCTGTACAAGCTCGAGTTAACTAGCCAAAACAAAAATCGAAAGAAGTATGGATTTATTCATGCTTGTCTTGGCTTTCCTAGCATTTGTTTTTTCTTAACAGGAAGTCCCCAAATCTTGAAAGGGGCCACAATTGCCTTAGTACAAGCTATACATTTGTCGACTAGGGGACGGGGCAATGACCTCCTCAATTGGCAGAATGTATTGACCTGTAAAGTGGAGTTCCAAGTGTGTTAAGTTCAAGCTCGAGGGTGTATTCAGCTCTAAAAGCCTTGAACAAATAATTTTTCTATTCTTGTTTAACCAAGCGTCCTTATATTTAAGTTTTGAATAGGGAACCTCATAAGCCATAACCAAAGCAGCAAGCAACCTTGTATTTGTCTACAAATCTTGTTGGCTAAGAGATGGGCAACAACCTTCCTCGTCGGCCACATTTCTTGCACTTTTTATTACCTCACGCTTGAATGTAAGCTTCCAATTTATACTGATATTGGCTTGTATTACAAATGTGTTCCTCACAATGATTACAAGCTAAGAAAGCTAAGGCTCCAACTGAAAATGGGCTGTTGCTAGAGCTGTAATGCATAAGCCAAAAAGATGTCGTGGCTGAGCTAATTGTGGAAGGTGAAGCCACAGTCAGTGCTACAAATCCAAGAGGTGGAGGAAACTGGTTCCGTTGCAACTATGTCCATGGTCAAAGAAAACATCAACGTCAAACCCAGCGAGCTTGAGGAGCCCCAGACTTGACACAATCGACTTGGCACTTTGGATTTGTCAAATGTAGACAAAGATATTGGAGAGGATTACCAAGAAGCACCTCCAAAGTTGAACTTTGGCATTGAGTTAGAGGTCTCAATGCAGACACAGGAGACATAGACATAGGAGGCAGTTGCCATTTCTAGCAAAGAAAAGAACCACAAAAAAAGAGAAGGCGATGTAGAGAGACCTAGATGTAGATAGTGCAGCCAAGTGGAAAGGGAAAGCCGAGTAGAAGGATAGAAAGTGTACAAGATAGCTATGAATCTACATGCCGATAGCCCTATTTGACAGCTAGTGCTCCTTACAATCTCTAGCATTGGCAACCCTTCAAATGTCCTAATTTGCCACATTGACAAGAACAAATGGTCCGGCACATGAACCTAAACAAGATGTTATGCAATTTCTAGAGATCGCATGGATAATTGAGGAACACAACTCAATTCATTCTATCAATCAGGATAAGTTGAGTGGGGACGACATGCAAGACATAAAGGCGGATGAGAACATGCTTGCAATTCATGATGCCTTTGAAGTTTGAGTTAGTTGAGAACAATGCCTTCATGGACTAAGCTCCACTACTTTCAATGAGGAATTCATTTGAGGGGATGGCAACCACATGCTGCACGTTCTATCAAAACTTTATGAAGAAAACACTGATCACAAACTAGGTGGGAAAGTTTGGATGCGCTCTACCTTCATACCCAGACAAGGCGAATGCCCTCCAGCTCGTCACACTCTTCAAACAAATTAATGGTTTGCATATGATTTAAATGTGATTTCATCTCTAACTTGTGCTACATGCAGCTCCTCTTCTATAACTATTGAGACCCACACTACCGCACTTGCTCAAGTAGATCAAGACAACAATTAGTAGCTTTGTGGCCTTGCTCACATGATTGACAAGCTACTTGAGAAGGACAACTTGACATCCAAAATTGAAAGGAAATTGCAGCTGGCAAGACCTCGTGCAGGGTCTGATTGGCCAAGATAATGTTTAAGATCAGTGTCGGATTTGATTGTGCTACTAGTTGACTTTCCCAAGGTGTGTTGTTGTAGGCAAAAATTGAGGAAGTGGATAAGGGGAACTCGCATATGGAGAAAACCCTCAAACAACAGGCATACGAGAAGCACGACAAAAGAATGATGAAAGTTCTTATCAATTCTTGACTCGGCGCCAAGTGAATGGGTTCAACAAAAGATTTCAAAAGGACTAGTGCAAGTGGATGGGCCTAGAGAAGCTTTACGTGTTGTTGAGAGCCAAAATCCCTAAAGACGTGCACCTTGTCTACTTGGCTAAATTGGGGTGTTTGACATCATCAAAGCAACAAAATATGGGCCTACCATAAAATGCTTATAAAATGTGAGCTGCTAGCATGGGAACAAGACTTTGTTCAATGAGTATGCAAATGAGTATGCAAAAGATCTTTGAGAGGTGATATGGTAGCTGAGAGAGGTGGATCTCATAATGAAGTCAAAGAACAAAAGGCGGAGTTCCACACAACCTGTTAGGAGAAAACCTAGCCCTTCCGCAAGCACTTCTAGGCCTACAAGAGAAGTAGCTATGTTCATATCAACCCCTAGTCGCAAGTATTGACATCAAGGACGACCTCTTGTTCTATGTTCCAACGTTAGTTACAACCCTAGGTGCGTATGATTATAATGTCTACAACATTGAAGATATGTGTAGGGCATTTTTTTGCGGATCATATAGGCGACTTTCCAAGATGTGCAAAGCTAAAGTTGAAAGCGGCACACAGCAACACTCAGTCAAGGTTTCCTGAGGAGGCAGTGAGTTCAGATTCAACTTGATTCTCATCGACTTGCCCAATGAGCTATAGCCAGTATATGATAGAAATATGATCTTTCTGGACCCACTAAATTTGATGAGGCAGTACAACTTGTGGGTATGCACATGGTTGCAAATAGGCTTACTTGTTGCTTTTTGCTAACATGCTATTGTTAGAGTTGTTGAAGCAGCCAAGAAGTCAAACTCCAGCTTGCTGCAATGTACAACGTGTACCAAGGGCATGGTTGGGGATTCCGAAATCACATGAAGGTAAAGTTTTCCATTTAACCATCTGGCCTGCTAATAGTTCTCATCGTTTGTCCTACAGGAAAACCTTCTTTTTTTTACTTTTATTTCTCTACATCTAGGAGAGATGCTAGACCAAATCTACTCGGAGTAAGCTCGACCATTCGTGTTGACATGCCAAATCGCTTTTAGCAGTCATGGTAAGTAGTTTTCTTGTGTTTAAAGAACTAATGGCTTTATTGTCTTTGTAGGCCAACCGAAGAGTGTTCGACTAATGCAGCTAATTATTGAGCGTCAAGTAGACTTTGGTAATCTTGTTTGGGACATAGGCTCCATTACATGTTACTCCCTAATTGCAGCTATTGATCTTGGGAGGAATTTATGGGAATGGAAAAAAATAAAAAGCTCGCAAAATTTGCATTTGAGAAGCTTGACAAGAACATCACACTTGAAGCCAGTGTAGATTGAGCCACTCCCCTCCAAGCCACAACGGTGGATCAAGAATTGTTCAAATGATAAGGCAGACATGAGTTTCAATGTTTTTCAAACTATTTGCAATTTTAATGAAAAATAATGTTTTAATTTGCATTTTAGAATATGAAATCAACCAACTTAGTTATCACTCAATTTCAACCTGCCAACTAAGATTGTTTGCAAGATAATTTGCCGACTAAAAGAATATTGTGGGATATTTTAGGCCTAGGCCTCCTTTTCGGTGGGACTCAATTTAGAGGGTGTTCACTTAAAATGTAACTGATATTATTTATTGATTCTTGGTAAAGTTAAAAATAAAAAATTCATTTACTCTTTTCAAATACCAATATTTTTATTGTGAAACAACCATTTTAATCCTAAGTGTTGAATGCCAACATTTTTATTATCAAATGACCAATCCTAAGGCTGAGAAAAATTTTTATTAACAAAGATAATATGTCAAATTAATATTATAAATAAATAACTTTGATAGTGTCACATTCCTTGAAAAGCATGAGGTAGACAATAATTCTCTTATAAAATAATTAAGTAAATATGTAAAAAGAATCTATGTCAAAGTTTTAACCCGAAGGGCCAACACGTGGCAACACATGGCTACCAAGTGACCATCCGGCGTCATCACTGTCAAGCCACGATCCAGGAACCAAGAAGCAGTAGGATTTCAGGGACAGAAAGGCTTGACTCAGGAACAGGACGGATCCAGGATCAGGATAGGATCCGGGGCAAGATAGCAGAATAGGAACTGGACCTCAGGAAATCAGGAGTAGGACAGGATTCAGGAGTAGGACAAGAGCAGGAGGCAAAGGAGCAAGACAAGACAAGAGCAAGACAAGAACAAGAATGATCGTAGAAAGACTGGTGTTGATAGAACTGAATTGTAACAACAATTAGGTCGGAGCTTTTATGCTCACAACTCCAAGCTAATCTGGTCATGAGCCTAATCTAGTCACTAGCCAAAATTGGTCATCCTTATCCTATAGGAATATATCCTGTAGGAATATCCTGCGGGAATATCCTGTGAGAATATCCTGTGGAATATCCTGTATCCTGAATATCCTGCCGAATCCTGTATCATCCTGTAGGCTGAATCCTGTATGTCGTATCCTGTATCCTGTATCGGGTCGTGACAGCACCTCCTCCCTAAGGACGAGTTCCACGAGTCTTGGACCTGGTTTAGCAGGATAACGCCGATGGAAAGCAGCAACTTTGGAAGAAGCATGGAGTAAGTTGGATGCAGGTTCCCAAGTGCGATCGGTAGGCAAATAACCTTTCCAATCCACCAAGTATTGAAGTTGACGGCGATGAAGACGAGAATCAAGGATGGCTGCAACTTCGTACTCAGGTTCACCAGCAATGACCACAGGAGGGGGAGGAGAAGAAGCACGACCAGGAAGAGAAGAAGGATGATACGGCTCCAACAAGGAGGTGTGAAACACAGGATGAAGTTTCACCGTAGGTGGTAACTCGAGTCGGAAAGCTACAGGATTTACCTCCGCCACGATCCTGTAAGGGCCCAATCGTTGAAAATCCAACTTAGAAGAAGGCCTGTTGGTGCGAATGTGTCGACGAAGAAGCCACACGAGATCACCAATCTTGTATGCAGGTGCTGGTTGACGGTGAGCATCAGCATGATGCTTGTACCGTTCCTGTGCCTGCTGAAGGTGAACCTGGAGATCATCCTGTACCTGCCGAAGATGCTGAAGACGATCCTGTACTGCAGGAGCGGAAGAAGGAGAAGCAGGAAGAGCAAAGTCAAAACGTGGATGGTGACCTGTAAGAGCAAAGAAAGGTGTCTGGCCTGTAGATGCGTGAATGGAGTTGTTGTAGGCAAACTCCGCCATAGGAAGAAGGTCCAACCAATTATCCTGTTGGTAACTGATGAAGCAACGAAGATATTGCTCCAAGGTCTGGATTGTGCGTTCTGACTGTCCATCAGTTTGCGGGTGATATCCTGAAGAAAGATCCGCTTTAACCTGTAGACTCCGAAGAAGCTCTCGCCAAAACTTGGACATGAATTGTGGACCTCGATCGGAAACAATGCTCTCAGGAAGACCATGATGTCGGAACACCTCACGGATCACCAATTCGGCAGTTGTCTGACCTGTAGCTGTCTTGTTGCAGGGTAGGAAATGAGCCTGCTTGGTGAAACGGTCAACCACCACAAGAACTGCATCGAATCCACGAGAAGGAGGAAGATCTGTGAGGAAATCCATAGAAATGGATCTCCAAGGAGTAGAAGGAACAGGAAGAGGACGAAGAAGACCAGAAGGTGCATGACGAGGCATCTTCGACCTGTTGCAGGTGTCACAACTCCGTACAAACCTTTCCACAAAACCCGCAACCCAGGCCACCAATAGTTGCGAGTCACCAACTCAACTGTCTTGGCCACACCAAAATGTCCTGTAGCCGGAGTATCATGACAATCCTGTACCACACGAGTCCTGCAAACACCAACAGGAACGTACAGGAGACCTTCCCGGTACAGGAGTCCATCCTGTATGGTGAACAGGTTGTAGTCTGGACGGGAACTGGAGGAAGAGGAACTTGCAACGTCAGGATGAATGTGTGAGAACACATTCTTTGCCAAGTCGTCTGTAGCCAACTGCGAACGGACGTCTTGTAGGAGAGTTGAATTTGCTGGAGCCTGATGGACCTGCAGTGCCGCAAGCCGGAATCGATCAGGACCCAACAACACTTGCCTTTGACAGTCAAATGCAGGATCGCCCGGGCTTGGTGCAAGGTAGGAGCGCCTAGACAATGCGTCCGCCTTGCCATTCCGAAAACCGGGCCTGTAGACGATGACGAAGTCAAAACGTGATAGGAACTCCGCCCACCTAGCCTGTCGCCGACTGAGAACTCGAGCCGTTCGAAAGTACTCCAGGTTCTTGTGATCCGTAAGAACTTGTACAGGATGTGCAGCACCTTCCAGGAAATGCCGCCACTCCTCAAACGAATCCACAATGGCCTTGAGTTCCTTGTCATGAATCTCGTAATTGATCTCCGCCGACAGGAATTTACGAGAGTGAAAAGCTACAGGATGAAGCAACTTGTCCTCTCCAACTTGCGATAGGACGGATCCTACTGCAAAATCCGAGGCATCTGCTTCAACGAAGAAAGGACGAGAAGGATCAGGATGTGCTAAAATCGGAGCTGTCGTGAAGGTGTCCTTGAGTGTTGTGAATGCATGTTCCGCCTTGTCGGACCAAGAGAAAACCTCTGTGCGCTTGGTGAGTTCCGTGAGTGGAAGTACACGCTTGGAGAAGTCCTGTATGAATCGCCTGTAGAAGTTTGCAAAGCCAAGGAAACATTGTACATCTCGTACAGACTTGGGCCTCTCCCACTCCACGATGGTCTTCACCTTGTGCATGTCCATGGAAACGCCAGCAGGAGAGACGATGTAGCCCAAGAACTCCACAGAATCCCTATCGAAAAAACACTTCTCCAACTTCGCATACAAGCCATGCTCACGAAGCCGCTGTAGAACCAACCGTACATGCTTGTCATGTGCCGCCTGGTCCTTGGAGAAAATCAAAATGTCGTCGAGGTAGATCACCACAAACTGGTCCAAGAAGTCACGAAAGATGTCGTTCACCATGTGTTGGAACACGGCTGGGGCATTGGTAAGGCCGAAAGGCATCACCGTGTACTCGAAGTGTCCATACCTTGTACGAAAGGCAGTCTTCCACTCATCGCCGGGACGAATCCGTACAAGGTTGTAGGCCCCTCGTAAGTCGATCTTCGTGAACACCTTTGCTCCTCGCAGCCGATCGAGAAGTTCCGGGATCAATGGCAACGGGTACCGATTCCGAATGGTAGCTTGATTCAAACCCCTGTAGTCCACAACCAAACGTAAGCTCCCATCCTTCTTCTTGACAAAGAAGATTGGCGCTCCTGCAGGGGACTTTGAGTGACGAATGAAGCCGGATGCCAAGTTGTCCTCGATGTACTGGCGAAGAACCTCCAACTCTGTGGGTGACAATGCGTAAATCGGTCCGAACGGTGGGGTCTTTCCTTCTGCAAGATCAATAGGACAGTCGTAGGACCTGTGAACAGGAAGAACTGTAGCCTTGTGCTTGTCAAAAACGTCCTTAAAGTCGTGGTACTTGGATGGTAGAGAAGAAGGAGGAGAGGAAAGGAGTAGGCGAAGGAGATTGAAAAACAGGAGAGTCAGACACAGGAAAGGTAGAAGAGGACGTAGGAGTTACTTGAAAGGCAAAAAGGTGGAAAGGAGCAGGATCAGTGGTAAGTTCATGCATGGTAGTGGTAAGAACTCGGAGAGGAGCAGGAGGGAGCTGTGATTGAAAAAGAGGAAGGATCTTGGGGGGTGGAATAGAAAAGAGTAATGAAAAGAAGCAGGATTGGAAGAAACTGTGGATGTTGACAAGTGTACAGGATTGGAAGAATCCTGTACAGAAGTCCGTGGATGCACAGGAGTGAGGAGAGCCTGTGAGTGTGCTGATGACCAACAGGAGGTGGATCCTGTTGAGGAGGAACCTTCGACACTGATACAGGATTGGAAGAACCCTGTACAGGACACCGCAAACTTACAGGAGTGGAGAAAGCCTGCGGATGTGCTGAGGAACTGACATGAGGTGAATCCTGTCGAGCAGGAGTCTTCAACACTGGTACAGGAACAGGCACGGTCAATCCTGTAGCTTGTACTGCCTCAGACACCAAGGATGTATCCTGCACGCAGGAAGGTACAGGGTTGATCCTGGCTGCTGGAGAGGAAAACGTGAGCGTCCTAGACCTCCAGTCGATCTGCGGATTTGCAACAACGAACCATGGCATGCCAAAAATGATGGGAGTCGACCGAGTCTTGATCAGTTGAAGGAAATCGAACAGTTGAATGCACCATGATTGCAAGAGAGAGGTGTGGTAGCGTGGGTAACTGCGCCAGAAGCAATCAAACGACCATCGGCCACCTCTACAGGAATTGCACGCTCTCAACTTCACCACCGGAATGCCATGCTGAGCTGCAAAAGTGTCATCCATGAAACATGCATTTGCACCAGTGTCTAACAGGGCAAACTCCTTGAGCTCTCGATTATTGAGGCGAATGTGTACAGGAAACTTGAGTGATGGAATGGTATGAGCAGCACCAATGGAGCCTGCACCTACGTCCAACTTCGCGGCTCCTAGACGAAGTGGACATTGAAGTTTTCCGACTGAACTTCAGCTTCGGCTTCACGCGCCTTGAACTTCCTGGCTTTATTAGGACATTCCGCCACCTTGTGTCCTGCTGCACCACAATACAAGCATAGGTTCTCATCCCGTCGACGTTGCTTCTCAGCAGTTGAAAGTGGGCCACGCTTGGAATTGTTAACCTCCATAGGAACTGCTCCAGAAGGTGTCGCAGGAACATGTGCTACGGCTACAGGATTGGCTGGCAGGAACTGCTGACGGAATTTTTCCTGACGGCGCTCGAACAAACGGTTGTCGCAGCGAACGGCCTGTTGCATGATCTCCGCTAACGTTTGGGCATCCGGTAACGTAAGGAGAAGGTCCTTCACGTCGTCCCTCAGCCCAAAACGGAAATGTTCGATCAATGCAGTCTCGTCCCATGGAATGTTCGTGCACAATTGCTGGAATTCGGATGCATAAACGGAAGCTGGTCTGGATCCTTGTGTGAGCCTCCGTAACTTTGTGCATGCAGAACGGTACTTATCAGGATCTCCAAAGCAGGCTTCAAAGGCAGCCACGAAACCTTCAAAGTCTTCCATCAATGGGTCGTCACGCTCCAGCAAGGGAGCAACCCAAGCTCGTGGAGATCCACTTAGTAAGGATGCCAAAAGGCCAACCTTTTGTGCATCCGTCGAGTAGCGGCGTGGTTGCATGCGGATCAAGAGCCGGATCTGATTCAGGAAACCTTGGAAATCGGCACGGTTGCCACTGAACTTCTCTGGCATGCTGATCTTCGGCTCCGGAGAAAAGTTCGATGAAGAAGGAACCACCGATGCCTGAGAGAGAGCCTGCGCAGCAGCCTTGGAGGATGCATCAGCAGCTGCATGTGCCGCATGGGTGGAGCCTTGTAGATCGGTGACCACTTGGCGCAAAGTGGCCAGCTCATGAAGCAACATTTGGTGCTCGCGTTGAAAGTGCTCAAAATCAGCCATGATCTATGAAAGAAAGAAAGGAGAAAAACGAAGGAAAAGAATCAAGGAAAAAAAAAGTAGCTGGGAAACGAAGAGCTATGAAAGCAGTTACTATCAAACTGTCAAGCCACGATCCAGGAACCAGGAAGCAAGTAGGATTCCAGGGACAGGAAGGCTTGACTCAGGAACAGGACGGATCCAGGATCAGGAAGGATCCGGAGCAAGATAGCAGAATAGGAACTGGGACCTCAGGAATCAGGAGTAGGACAGGATCAGGAGTAGGAACAGGATCAGGATAGGACAAGAGCAGGAGGCAAAGGAGCAAGACAAGACAAGAGCAAGACAAGAACAAGAATGATCGTAGAAAGACTGGTGTTGATAGTAACTGATTGTACAACAATTAGGTCGGAGCTTTTATGCTCACAACTCCAAGCTAATCTGGTCATGAGCCTAATCTAGTCACTAGCCAAAATTGGTCATCCTTATCCTATAGGAATATCCTGTAGGAATATCCTACGGGAATATCCTGTGGAATATCCTGTGGCATATCCTGTAGGCTGAATCCTATATGTCGTATCCTGTATCCCTGTAGGCTGAATCCTGTATGTCGTATCCTGTATCCTGTATCGGGTCGTGACAGTACCTCGTAATTGATCTCCGATGTAAGAAACTTGTGGAAGTGAAATGCTACCAGGTGAAGCTGACCATCTTTGCTGACCTGGGACAAAATATGCAAGGTCCAAGACATTAGCCCCGATGACAAAAGGTCTGTCAAGATTTGGGTAAGCTAATATCATAGAGAAGGTGAAGGCTTGCTTGAAGGTGTTGAAGGCAAATTCTGCCTCCCTGTGTCCACACGAACGACTTGTTCTTATGTGTAGGTTTGGTGGTGGTAGCACAATTTGTAGTTCTTGATGAATTTACAATAGAAGTTAGCAAAGGCAAGGAACATTGAACATCTTGTACAAACCATGGGACTTGCAATCCAACATAGTTCTTTATCCACAAGATCCATTGAAACTTCTTATGGTAAACAATATATCACAGAAACTCGTCTTATTCAAAACTGCACTTCTTGGGTTTAGCATAAAGGCCATCATCCCACAATTTCTACAGTACTTGCTGAGAATGCTCCTCATGCTCCTTCAATGTCTTGGAATTGAGGATGTCGTCAAGATACAATATCACGAACATGTCGAAGAATTCATGAAAGATGTCATTGGTCATGTGTTAAAAGATAGCCAGTGCATTGATGATACCAAATGGCATCATTGTGTAATTAAAATGTCCATACCGCATGAGGAATGTAGTCTTTCACTCATCCCCTGGATGGATCTTGACTAAGTTATATGTACATTAAAAGTCAATCTTGGTGAAGCACTTAGCCTTAGCAAAATGCTCCAACAAGCTTGATAACATTGATAAGGGGTACCGATTTTGTAATGTTACTTTGTTGAGTCCGCAATAATTCACTACCAAATGCAATAAACCATTATTCTTTTTGACAAAGAAGATAGGTGCACTAGCTGAAAATTTGAGTGTTATATGAATTTAGTGGAAAGGTTCTCCTTAATGTATACCTACAAAACCTTAAGTTCTACTAGAGACAAGGGGGTTGAGCACCTTCCACCAAGTCAATAGGATAATCCTATGGCCAATGTTTCAGGTGTTTACTAGCCTTGACCTTGTCGAAACATCAACAAACTTGTTGTACTTAGCTAGTAAGTGGATTGGAGTCTTACTTGAGCTAGACTTGGGTGTTGAGGTGATGACTACAACAAAAATTGATGAAGAATCCCGTTTACCTTCTTAGAAGAATTCGTTTAACGAGATTGTGCAAACTTGTAGGGACTCCAAAGCTAGATTTGAAGAGTTTGAAACTTTTACCTCCTTTAGCAGATTCAAACATTGCTTGCATTAATCGATTATCGGATTATGCATCTCAAACCACGGTGTACCAAGGATAACTAAAAACTCGAGATTGATGATCATGTTGAAGGAGATCATATAAAAAGTATCTTTCAAGGTCATCTAAATAGACTCAGACTCCTTAACAACAGCACTTGATGTCATAGGTCGGGAATCCACAATAGAGACAAGAACTTGGTATGGGAGCTTCTTTAGGGAAATAAAGTGCCAACATGCAAAGGTGCGATCCATGAAGCAAACATTGGCTCTAGAGTTCAATATAGTCGATTCTATGACCTTGTGACCCTTGGTCATGCAAAGCTCAATTTGTGTCATAAACTACTTACTAACTCAAGATGATGCATGGACTCTCCATACTTAGGATTGTTCAACTAAGCAGCTCCTATTTTGGTTGGACTTACTCGTTTAACTCATTGCTAAGAACTTTGAAACTGTTGCTTCAGCTCAAAAGATTGAGATTCTCATGGCGAACGTGGTTGATCATGATGGCTTGAGGATTTGCAGGGTGGTGAACATGGTTAATTGTGCACCTTGATTTGCTTGGGCAATTGATTGCGATATGACCAGAACCACCACAATAAAAGACCAAACCATTGACTCTATGACATTCCTTCTCAATTGGGGTCAAGGGACCTTGGTGTCAAGCTTGAGTGACCTCGCACTCCATAGGGACTTGTCCTTGAGTTGGGTCTAGAGCATGTCCATGGTTTCCCATTAGTGCTACTGAGGGTGAAGCCACTACTGCTATGTAAATGTATTCATTCGAATGAGATTGTTAGAACCATTTTGAGCAATGTTCAAATAATCGATTATCACGCCGTACAGCACAACTAATAACCTAGAAGAGACTTACCAGGTCCTCATGGAATGTCAAAAAAGGTCCTTAACATCGTTACGAAGCCCTTGTCAAAATTGGTCAATTAAAGCTTTCTTATCCCATGGCACGTTGCATGCCAAAAGGTGGAACTTTGATGTGTATATTGATGTTGGACGGTTACCCTTTTGAAGCTGGTGAATCTTGTCAATTGTGGTGCGGACACTGTCAGTGTCGCCAAAATAGTGCTTAAACTCTGAAATAAACAGTTCAAAATTGTCTACAGTGGTGAGTTTTTATCCAACAAAGGTGCAACCAAGCTTGATGAGTAGTAGTTTGACTAGACCCACCTTTGAATGATCATATGCATAATGACTAGGGTTCATCCAAATGACTAGGCAAACCTAGTTCATTAACCCACATAATTAGGATCTTGTGCCATCAAATCTTTATGGCAAATTACCCTTAGGCTCTCATGGTGGTGTAAAGGAATTTGAACTTGCTTGTAACAAATGAATATGTCGTGTGAGTTCAACCACTTGTTGTACTAGCTTTTGACCCTCATGATTCTATTATTCCTTGATCCTCGCAAGCTAATGTTTTTGTCATCAACCGTTGATTTTCACTTGTTAACTATTGACTCTCTTGCTGTAAACTTTTCAAAATGTGTGCATAATCTTTCTGAGTGATTTCAGCCCTTATCCTAGCATGACTAGAACAAAACTAGTATAAACGAATTCTATCATTATTGAAGCCTATAACAAAGAACAAACGAATCTTTTAGTAAAAAAGGAAAGAAGATGTACTAATTACTTAGTATTACAAGAGATTGGCTAACAATTGGTGTTAAATCGGAATAATAAAATCTTAACCCTAACTTCCTTTATATGCTAGGACTTAGCATCCTTGGACCATTGGTATAAATCTAAATCCAAATATGAACATCTGGTCTAGATTTGAATCTAGACCATCAGTTCATTATCCTAAAATATTTGAAGGAAATATTCTAGTGTTGGCATGTACCAACATTAGTATCAACTTAGTATTTTTGATGATTCATAACACCAACTTGACTTTCTAGTTTTTAAAGAGAACATTTAAAACTGTTTCAATCCTAACTTATTCAGATGTGTCTAAGTTATACATTATGGAATGGATTCTTTAGATTTACACATGAAGATTGTATTCTTTCACAAGAGGAACTTGACAATCTTATTTACATAATTGTTTTTTATTTCGTTTATAAAATGTTTATAAGAAAGGTTTTTTGGCAATAGTGAATTTTTTAAAGAGATGATATTGACTATTGAAGGGCTTTTCATTATGATAATGAAAATCTTTAATATTGGATGTCTAAAGTATCATACTTATTTGAACTATATGTGAATAAATATTTAGAAGGTACATTGGGGTTGGGTTTTAAAAGTAACTTGGTATACATGGGTAGAAATAAATCTTATGATTGCAACATGTTTTTGTAAATTATATAGTAAAGTCCTCATGCATAACCATTCAACTTTTCATCTTAACGATGAACTATATATATCACACTCAAACTTATGTTCCATAAGATAATTTCTATTATTGCATGGTTCAAGCTTGTTATGGTACACCCATGATTAAACATTTTAACTTTCAAAAGATTATTGAATTGGTTTAGCATATGTTTTGGTGGTCTTAGTTTCATAAATATTTGAAGAATTTTGTACATTCTACATCAGCATATCAAACTTCCACAACATCGTTCAATGCGTTTTTTTATTTCTATTGTAAAATACCCATAAACATCCATTTTTATGGATTTTCTCGCCAATATTTTAGCTTATTATCATGAGTTTAATTTGATTTTTATGATAATTGACACTAGAAAGACAAATTTTACACTTATAAAAAAACTTAACATACATTAATAATTATGCAATTAGGGTTTAAATATATGAAGTATATTTTCTCATTTGAACTTTCACTCAAGAAGTAAAGTTTATTTTTCTTGTCTGAATATTATATATAAAACTTCATTAATTCTTAGTAAAGTTTACTCAAATTATACAAAATATATTTTTTCATTTAAACTTTCATTTATAAATTAAAGTTTATTTTTCTTTCTAAACACTATAACTAAAAACTTCACAAAAGAATTAGTGTTGTTATTCAATTAAACCCTAAATGTAAACCCTGAATTTTAGGGTTTTGGTCGGAGGCAAGCATGGGACTAGATTGGGACCAAGATCTGGGGCGTTGACAAAGAAGAGATATAGGTAAATTATTTGCATGCATTAGCTTGAGATTGTGATGCTTGGTCTTAACTTATTGCAAACATTTACATGATGGTGAGGGTTGATGCTTGTAAATATGCCCATTGTATGATGTTTCTAGTGTTTTCTACTTGTCTAGATAGGGCAACACCATGAGGCATCTTTAATGAGGTTGTATGAGTGGTAATTGTTATTCTAGATTGAGAATATGGTCTTAATGCATTCATCTAGTTTAACTTTTGAATTAAAAATGCCTGGTTTGATGAAATTTTGCTGACTTTCTTGTTGACTATGCAGGTAGGGTCTAGGCAAGGCACTAGCAGTTATGGCTCGTGCAATGACATGGATCGAAAACCTAGCGTGGGCATTCAAGACTCTCTACCATTATTGCTACAGCTCAACAATGGTTTCGTGATTGCTGAGCATAAAGATTTAGTGAGGGTGGCATCATTAAAGTTGTCACGACTCGATACAGGATACAGGATACGGGATGCAGGATTCGGCCTATAGGATATGCCTACGAAATATGCCTACAGGATATGCCTACGAAATATGCCTACAGGATATGCCTGCATGATATGCTTGCATGATATGCCTGTAGGATATGCCTACAGGATATACCTACAGGATATGCCTACAGGATATACCTATAGGATAAGGGTCATCATTTTTAGCTAGTGACTAGATTAGGCTCATGACCAGATTAGCTCTTGGAGTTGTGAGCATAAAACTCCAACCTAATTGTTGTACAATCAGTTACTATCAACACTAGTCTTATTACGATCAATCTTGTCTTGTTCTTGTCTTGCTCCTTACTTCCTGTTCTCTCTTTGTCTTGCTCCTAGTTCCTGTCTTGCTCCTGTCTTGTTCCTAGCTCTTGTTCTGCTCCTGTCTTGTTCCTACCCTGTGTCCTGCTCCTGAGTCAAGCCTCCTTGCTCTTGGATCGTGGCTTGACAGTTTGATAGTAACTAATTTCATAACTCCCTGTTTTCTAGTTACCTTTTTTTTTTTTCCTTAGCTTTTTTCCTTGCTTTTCTTCTTCTTTCTTTCACAAATCATGGCAAATTTTGAGCAATTCCAATGTGAGCACCAAATGTTACTTCATGAGCTGGCCACTTTGCGCCAAGTGGTCATAGATCTGCAAGGTTCCACACAACGTGGTGCATGCAGCTACTGATGCATCCTCCAAGCCTGCTGTGCATGCCCTCTCTGAAGCATCCGTGATTTCCTCTCCATCAAACTTTTCTTTAGAACCAAAGATCAGCATGCCAGAGAAGTTCAGTGGCAATCGTGCTGATTTCCAAGGTTTCCTGAATCAGATCAGGCTTTTGATCCGCATGCAACCACGCCGCTACTTAACTGATGCACAAAAGGTTGGCCTTTTGGCATCCTTATTAGTTGGATCTCCACAGGCTTGGGTTGCCCCTTTGCTGGAATGTGACGACCCATTGATGGAAGACTTTGAAGAATTCGTGACTGCCTTTGAAGCCTGCTTTGGGGATCCCGATAAATACCGTTCCTCATGCACAAAGTTACGGAAGCTCACACAAGGATCCCGACCAGTTTCTGTCTATGCATCCGAATTTCAGCAACTTTACATGAACATTCCATGGGACGAGACTGCATTGATCGAACACTTTCATTTTGGGTTGAGGGATGACGTGAAGGACCTTCTCCTTACGTTACCGGATGCCCAAACATTAGCGAAAATCATGCAACAAGCCGTTCGCTGCGACAACCATTTAAGCGTCGTCAGAAAAATCCTGTCAGCAGTTCCTGCAAGCTAATCCTGCAGCTGTAGCACATGTTCCTACGACACCTTCTGGAGCAGTTCCTATGGAGGTTGAGAAATACAAGCATGGCCCACTTTGAGCTGTTGAGAAGCAACGTCGTCGCGGTGAGAACTTATTGTGGTGAAGCAGGACACAAGGTGGTGGAATGTCCTATTAAAGCCCAGGAAGTTCAAGACGCGTGAAGTTGAAGCTGAAGTTCAGTCGGAAAACTTCAATGTCCACTTGTCTAAGAGCCACAAGTTGGACGTAGGTGCAGGCTCCATTAGTGCTGCTCATACCATTCCATCACTCAAGTTTCCTGTACACATTCGCCTCAATAACCGAGAGCTCAAGAGTTTGCCTGTTAGACACTGGTGCAAATGCATGCTTCATGGATGACACTTTTGCAACTCAGCATGGCATTCCGATGGTGAAGTTGAAGCGTGCAGTTCCTGTAAAGGTTGCGATGGTCGTCTGATTGCTTCTGGCGCAGTTACCCATGCTACCACACCTCTCTCTTGTACTCATGGCACTTTCAATTGTTCGATTTCCTTCAACTTGATCAAGACTCGGTCGACTCCCATCGTTTTGGGCATGCCATGGTTCATGGTTGCAAATCCTCATATCGACTGGAGGTCCAGGACGCTCATGTTTTCCTCTTCGGCAACCAGGATCAATCATGTACCTTCCTGCGTGCAGGATATGTCCTTAGTGTCTGAGGCAATACAAGCTACAGTGTCGAAGGTTCTCCTCAATAGGATTCACCTCCTATCAGTCCGTCAACACATCCACAGGTTCTCTCCACTCCTGTAAGTTCACGATTCCTATACAGGTTCTTCCAATCCTGTATCAGTGTCGAAATTCCTCCTCAACAGATCCACCTCCTGTTGGTTTGTCAGCACATTCGCAGGCTCTCCTCACTCCTGTGCATCCACGGACTTCTGTACAGGATTCTTCCAATCCTGTACACTTGTCAACATCCCACAGGTTTTCCCAATCCTGCCTCTTTTCATTACTCTTTTCTGTTCCACCCCCCAAGATCCTTCCTCTTTTTCAGTCACAGCTCCCTCCTTCTCCTCTCCGAGTTCTTACCACTACCATGCATGAACTTGCCACTGATCCTGCTCCTTTTCATCTTTTTGCCTTTCAAGTAACTCCTACGTCCTCTTTACCTTTCCTGTATCTGACTCTCTGTTTTTCAATCTCCTTCTCGTCCTCTTCCCTGCCATCCAAGTATCACTCCTTTCAGGACGTTTTTGACAAGCACAAGGCTGCAGTTCTTTCTGTTCACAGGTCCTACGATTGTCCTATCGATCTTGCAGAAGGAAAGACTCCACCTATTCGGACCGATTTATGCACTGTCACCTACAGAATTGGAGGTTCTTCGTCAGTACATCGAGGACAACTTGGCATCCGGCTTCATTCGTCACTCAAAGTCCCCTGCAGGAGCACCTATCTTCTTTGTCAAGAAGAAAGATGGGAGTTTGCATTTGGTTGTGGACTACAGGGGTTTGAATCAAGTCACCATTCGGAACCGGTACCCATTGCCATTGATCCCGGAACTTCTCAATCGGTTACGAGGAGCAAAGGTGTTCACAAAATGACTTACGAGGGCCTACAATCTTGTACGGATTCGTCCAGGCGATGAGTGGAAGACTGCCTTTCGTACAAATATGGACACTTCGAGTACATGGTGATGCCTTTCGGAACTTACTAATGCCCCAGCCGTGTTTCCAACACATGGTGAACGACATTTCGCTAGTTCTTGGACCAGTTTGTGATGATCTACCTCGATGAAATTTTGATTTTCTCCAAGGACCAGGCGGCACATGACAAGCATGTACAATTAATTCTACAACGGCTTCACAAGCATGGCCTGTATGCGAAGTTGGAGAAGTATTTTTTCGACAGGGATTCTATGGAGTTCTTGGGCTACATCGTCTCTCTGCTGGCATTTCCATGGACATGCACAAGGTGAAGACTATCGTGGAGTGGGAGAGGCCCAAGTCTGTACGAGACGTACAATGTTTCCTTAGCTTTGCAAACTTCTACAGGCGATTCATACAGGACTTCTCCAAGCGTGTACTTCCACTCACGAAACTCACCAAGCGCACAGGGATTTCTCTTGGTCCGTTAAGGCAGAACATGCATTCACAGCACTCAAGGATGCCTTCACGACAGCTCCAATTTTAGCACATCCTGATCCTTCTCGACCCTTCTTCGTTGAAGCAGATGCCTCGGATTTTGCAATAGGTTCTGTCCTATCACAAGTTAGAAGACAAGTTACTCCATCCTATAACCTTTCACTCTCGTAAGTTCCTTTCGGCAGAGATCAATTACGAGATTCATGACAAGGAACTCAAGGCCATTGTGGATTCGTTCGAGGAGTGGCAGCACTTCCTAGAAGGTGCTGCGCATCCTGTACAAGTTCTTACGGATCACAAGAACCTGGAGTTTTTTCAAACGGCTCGAGTTCTCAGTCAGCGACGAGCTAGGTGGGCGGAATTCCTATCACGTTTTGATTTTGTCATCATTTACAGGCTCGGTTTTTGGAATGACAAGGCGGACGCATTGTCTAGGCGTCTTACCTTGCACCGACCCTGGGCAATTCTACATATGACTGTCAAAAACAAGTGTTGTTGGGTCCTGATTGATTTTGGCTTGCGGCCATACAAGTTCATCAGGCCCCAGTAAATTCAACACTTCTACAGGATATCCATTCGCAGTTGGCTACAGATGACTTGGCAAAGAATGTGTTTTCACACATTAGTCTTGACATTGCAAGCTCCTCTTCCTCTAGTTCCCGTTTAGACTACAAGTTGTTCGCCATACATGACAGACTCCTGTACCGGAAAGGTCTCCTATACGTTCCTGTTGGTGTTTACAGGACTCGTGTGGTACATGATTGTCATGATACCTTGACTACAGGACATTTTGGTGTGGCCAAGACAGTTGAGTTGGTGACTCGCAACTATTGGTGGCCTGGGTTGCGAGGTTTTGTGGAAAGGTTTGTACGGAGTTGTGACACCTGTAACAGGTCGAAGATGCCTCATCACGCACCCTCTGGTCTTCTTCGTCCTCTTCCTGTTCCTTCTACTCCTTGGAGATCCATTTCTATGGATTTCCTCACATATCTTCTTCCTTCTCGTGGGTTTGATGCAGTTCTTGTGGTGATTGACCGTTTCACCAAACAGGCTCATTTCCTACCATGTAACAAGACGGCTACAAGCCAAACAACTACTGAGTTGGTGATCCGCGAAGTGTTCTGACATCATGGTCTTCCTAAGAGCATTGTTTCTGATCGAGGCCCACACAAAGGTGTTAACAAAGATCGACTTACGAGGGGCCTACAATCTTATATGGATTCGTCCAAGCGATGAGTGGAAGACTACCTTTCATACAATGTATAATACACGGTGATGCCTTTCGGACTTACAAATTCCCCAGCCGTGTTCCAACACATGGTAAACGACATCTTTCGCGACTTCTTGGACTAGTTTGTGATGATCTACCTTGATGACATCCTGATTTTTTCCAAGGACCAGGTGGCACATGACAAACATGTATGACTAGTTCTACAAAAGCTTCACGAGCATGGCTTGTATGCGAAATTGAAAAAGTGTTTTTTCGACAAGGATACTGTGGAATTCTTGGGCTACATCATCTCTCCTGCCGGTGTCTCAATGGACATGCACAAGGTGAAGACTGTTGTGGACTGGGAGAGGCCTAAGTCTGTACGAGACGTACAATGTTTCCTTGGCTTCGCAAATTTCTACATGCAATTCATACAGGACTTCTCTAAGCGCGTACTTCCACTCACAGAACTCACCAAGCACACAGGGGATTTCTCTTGGTCCGACAAGGTGGAACATGCATTCACAGCACTCAAGGACGCCTTCACGACAACTCCGATTTTAGCACATCCTAATGCTTCTCGTCCTTCTTTGTTAAAACAGATGCTTCGGACTTTGCAGTAGGTTCTATCCTATCACAAGTTAGAGAAGACAAGTTACTCCATCCTATAGCCTTTCACTTCCTTTCGGCGGAGATCAATTACGAGATTCATGACAAGGAACTCAAGACCATTGTGGATTCATTCGAGGAGTGGCGGCACTTCCTGGAAGGTGTTGCGCATCCTGTACAAGTTCTTACAGATCACAAGAACTTGGAGTTTCTTCAAACGGCTCGAGTTCTCAGTCGACGACAGGTTAGGTGGGCAGAATTCCTATCACGTTTTAATTTTGTCATCGTTTACAGGCCTGGTTTTCAGAATGGCAAAGCGGATGGATTGTCTAGGCGCTCTTACTTTGCACCGACCCGGGCAATCCTACATATGACTGTCAAAAGCAAGTGTTGGGTCCTGATCGATTTTGGCTTGCGGCACTACAAGTTCATCAGGCTCCAGCAAATTCAACACTTCTACAAGGCATCTGTTTGCAATTGGCTACAGACGATTTGGCGAAAAATGTGTTTTCACACATTAGTCCTGGCATTGCAAACTCCTCTTCCTCCAGTTCCCGTACAGACTACAAGCTGTTTGCCATATAGGACGGACTCCTGTACAGGGAGGGTCTTATGTACATTCCTGTTGGTGTTTACAGGACTCGTGTGGTAAAGGATTGTCATGATACCTTAGCTACATGACATTTTGGTGTGGCCAAGACAGTTGAGTTGGTGACTCGCAACTATTGATGGCCTGGGTTGCGAGGTTTTGTGAAAAGTTTGTATGGAATTGTGACACCTGCAATAGGTCGAAGATGCCTTGTCACACGCCCTCTGGTCTTCTTCATCTTCTTCCTGTTCCCTCTACTCCTTGAAGATTCATTTTTATTGATTTCCTCACAGATCTTCCTTCTTGTGGATTTGATGCAGTTCTTGTGGTGGTTGACCGTTTTACCAAACATGCTCATTTCCTGCCATGTAACAAAACGGCTACAAGCCAGACAACTGCTGAGTTGGTGATTTGCGAAGTGTTCTAACATCATGGTTTTTTGAGAGCATTGTTTCTGATCGAGGCCCACAATTCATGTCTAGATTTTGGCGAGAGCTTTTCCGGAGTTTACAAGTTAAAGCGAATCTTTCTTCATGATTCATCCGCAAACTGATGGGCAATCAGAACGCACAATTCAAACCTTGGAGCAGTATCTTTGCTACTTCATCAGTTACCAACAGGACAACTGGTTGGACCTTCTTCCTATGGCGGAATTTACTTACAACAACTCCGTTAACGCATCTACAGGCCAGACACCTTTCTTTGCTCTTACAGGTTACCATCCACGTTTTGACTTTGCTCCTCATGCTTCTCCTTCTTTCACTCCTGCAGTACAGGGTCGTCTTCAGCATCTTCGTCAGGTACAGGATGATCTCCGAGTTCATCTTCAGCAGGCACAGGAACGATACAAGCGTCACACTGATGCTTATCGTCAGTCGGCACCTGCATATAAGGTTGGTGATCTTGTGTAGCTTCTTCGTCGACATATCCGCACCAACAGGCCTTCTTCTAAGTTGGATTTTTAATGATTGGGCCCTTACAAGATTGCGACTGAAGTAAATCCTGTAGCTTTCCGACTAGAACTACCATCTACTGTAAAACTTCATCCTGTGTTTCACACCTCTTTGTTGGAACTGTATTATCCTTCTTCTCTTCCTGGTCGTTGTTTCTTCTCCTCCCCCTCCTGTGGTCATTGATGATGAACCTAAGTACAAAGTTGCAGCCATTCTGGATTCTTGTATTCATTGCCGCTAACTTCAATACTTGGTGGATTAGAAAGGTTATTTGCCTACAGATCGCACTTGAGAACCTGCATCCAATCTACTCCATGCTTCTTCCAAGGTTGCTGCCTTCCATCGACGTTATCTTGCTAAACCAAGTCCTAGGATTCGGCCTATAGGATATGCCTACGGAATATGCCTACAAGATATGCCTACAGGATATACTTACAGAATATGCCTACAGGATATACCTATAGGATAAGGGTCACCATTTTTAGCTAGTGACTAGATTAGGCTCATGACCAGATTAGCTCTTGGAGTTGTGAACATAAAAGCTCCAACCTAATTGTTGTACAATCAATTACTATCAATACCAGTCTTACTACGATCAATCTTGTTTTGTTCTTGTTTTGCTCTTTGCTTCATGTTCTCTCCTTGTCTTGCTCCTAGTTCCTGTCTTGCTCCTGTCTTGTTCCTAGCTCCTGTTCTGCTTCTATCTTGTTCCTACTCCTTGTCCTGCTCCTGAGTCAAGCCTCCTTGCTCTTGGATCATGGCTTGACAAAAGTAGTTTTGCGGTTTGTTGGTGGAGCACATTGATACTTCATGAAAAGAGATTATAATGTAGTTTAGAAAGTGTTAGCTCTACTCCTTGATCATTCATTTGTGAAAAATCATGAGAATTGTGTCTCTATAATGTTTTGGCATCGTTCAAAATTGTTATTCAAGATAGTATTATTAATATCATGATTACTAAACAAAATTTGAAAGTATATTTTTGTATTTATTAGAAAGTGTGCTTAAAAACTTAAGAGTTTGTAATGTTTCTATGTTAAGTTTTACAAAATATAAAAATTCATAAGTTTTAAGAAAATTTAACTTTCAAACTTTATATCAAAACTCCATGTAAAAACTTCACTTTAAACAATATCATTTCATGTAATACATTAATGTGAAGTTCAATATTGTAACTAAGTTTTTTAATAAAGTAAATATCAGATTTCATGTTTTGCTTTATTAAATAAATCATATAAGTAATTATTATAACTTTAGTATAAAACTTAATAAAGTCTAACATTTGTCTTTCTAATGTGATCACTTTATAAGATAACACTATTTAATTTATATAATAAGACTTATTCTTCTTATGATGCTATACACTTAGTATATTAAAAATATTCAATCTTCACGATTTTCTTTAATGAACGTGAAATAATTGTGATCCTTAATTCACTTTAAAATTTTAAAAGTGATTATTAGATCAAGGAGAGTTAATAACAACTCAACATCCTAAGATAAGTGGCCAAATAAAAAAGATCATTCAAACATTGAATAATAACTTTGTTATTTTAATATTATTGCATGTTAATATTTTGTTTTTGAAGAATATTTGAATAACATACACTTATTTCTACAATCAACTTCTCATAATTTAAACACAACTTATTCTATTCTTGACACTGAGGATATATCATTTTCATATTTTCATTTATAATACCAAAGAGGTGACTTATTTTTTATCAAAAACATTAGCAAAGTCATTGTACTTGTAATAAAAATATGTTTTAATGAAAATGTTAAATAAATAGTAATAACGAAAATGGAAAATAAATCTTAACAATTAGTGGCCTTGAATTGTTAAAATGTTATATGAAATATAAAATTGAAATATAAAGTAATAAAAGGTGCAGAGCGACAAAAAAATTTAAAAAAGGAAGTTGGAAATGTGGATGAAAATAGAAGAAAATATAAATTTTATACATTATGGTTTTATAAATTTAAAATAGATTTTAAAGTTCAAGTCATGGAAGATCAAAGAATCGAATGTTGAAATAATATTTAAAAAAATATTAAAAAACTATGACTTCCATAAACTTTTTATCATTTATCATCAACCCAAGCAACTATGTGATTGTTAATAATTTTCACATTATTAACCCTTTATTTAACCAATTTATACATTTGCTCCATTGTTAACCAAGAATTGACATGTGAATGCATATGAAGTTCCCACAAGAAAATTGTGGTTACATAGTATATATAAAGAGGCTTTCACACTATTGTATATAAAATTAAAATTGAGATGTTAATAATGAGAAGCATCTTAGATAAATTTAAAACTTAAAGAACGAATTAAAAAGTACTCTTATGATTCATTTAGACAATTCTTATTTAAACTAATCTTCATTATTTTGTAATACAATACATAAAGGTTTATGTTCTTTATGAAGTCAAAATAACTCACATGGTTAATTTTTATTTCGCAACATAGTGTTGCGACTTGGATATACAAAATGCATTCTTTTATATAAAGGCTTTATTTCACAACTAAAATTTTAAATTTAATAATTACGAAGTTGAGATCAAACAATCTTTCAAAATAATTGTCGAAAAACTAAGTGGTTGAGTGGAATGCTTCAATCGTACTCTAATTACATAATATCTTATACTCACTCTCAATAAACCATAAAATATAAAAAGAATAAACATTGTATATATATTAAATATAATAAAATATTATTTTTAATATATATTGTTTATACTTAATTATACTTAATTTTTTCTTCATACAAATTTGGTCCATGACTTTTCACATAGTTATATTCAATAACTAGATTTATATTAGACTCAAGTTATGTTTAATATTAATACTTAAATTATTGAAATATTTTAATAAATGATAACTCTAGTACAATACCTTACATATAAAAGATATAGATTTTTTTCTTTAAGAATCTTAAAACCTTTATAGAAGTAAAATTTATAATGCCTAGCATTCTACGTGCTTATAGTATCAATAAAAAAAATTTAACCTCAAATTAATTGAGTCTACAGAGTTTTTGTAATGTGTTATTGGTATAATATACTTAGGGAGCGTGACGTTGGGAGCTTTAGCTCATAGAATATCAATACCCAATCTAATAAAATATTTTTAATTATTTAAAATATATACTTATAAAGAGTTTTGAGTATAAATACGTGTAAATAAGTTTAAACTTTTAATACAAACCTCAATTTCTTAAAAATAAGTTAAAGGCATGTAACTCAACTCTTTTAAACATCTTTTGATATGTTCTCAATATAAACTCATATTATGACAGAGATAGTATTACATATTCTCTCTCTCTCTCTCTCTTCTCTCTCTCTCTCTCTCTCTCTCTCTCACACACACACACACACACACACACACACACACACACACCTATTGTAAAAACGTTGCTATAAGTTGACACTAGAACAAGCGGAGAATGAATTTTGAAAATACTCCTTATCAAGTTCACGACCTGCCACATAGAATAAGTTAGTACTTAATAAAGGATTATAGGCAATTGACCTATCATAACAACTTTGTTGTATGGCTTCTCGCCTGGTTTCCATAAGCGTCCAGGAAGAATCTCATACAGTTCCCGTACGGCCTGTACAAAACAAATACAAACATATATATTGATATTCACACACACACACACACACACACACCTGTAACATGTGCATTTCGGCTGCACCTTGTACATATAGCACAGCTTTCATTCGATATATGGTCATTTCATGCTTTTCCCATAAAAGCTCACCAAGCCAATCATTTACCTACAATTTACTAGCTAAGACTAATCCACATAACTAATTATTAACTATCAAAAGGTTAATTATTAATCAAATATCTAAAATGTACATATAATATGTTAAAATGTACCTTCTCAGAACTACAGGACTCTCACTGGTGATGCTAATTGTCCTCACAGATGGGTTATGCACATTCCTATCGGACGGCTCAAACTTTTATCAAAAACCACTAAATTCTGCAACGTAATAAATGAGAACACATGTATATGAATTATGTGCATTGTGTAATATCTTATAAATATGTATGTACCTTGGTGTCGTAAGACTTACGGTTGATAATTAAGTCTAAATCGACTTCACACCGTACGCTTTCCAAAATTGATGCAATTGAGTTAATAGTGTTAATTTTTCGTCTTAATTCAGATAATACTTGTTCATTAACAAGATCTACTTTGTTCAGTATTATCACATCCTGCAAAAATAAGTCAAATATCATCATGTATGTATGTTCATATATCGTGTGTGTGTGTGTCTGTGTGTGCATATAAGCTATTTGTCTAGTTATATCTGTAACACTTAGTATGGATGCAAACGATGACACATCAACTTACAGGCATATATTGCATTCATTTGATATATTTACTACTTAATGTTATATTAGATAATCTTAACAATAATTGCCTTATTAGTCCTTAAATACTCTTTAAATAGTTATATTATGTACTATACATACCGCATATGCAATTTGTATATAAGCTTCAGCTTCTTCTTTCTCATCCAGCTGCTGTGGCAAGTGCTTCGCATCAACCACCTATAACAGTTTAACAATCAATTCCCCTCGCTCCCCCCGGCTCTCTCTCTCTCTCTCCTCTGTTACATAGAGAGAGAGAGATAATAACATAATAATAAACACAAACCGTGACTATGGAGTCAAGTCTCACAGAGGATTCCAGCTGGTCATCGAGCCAAAGAACAGATGCTACTGGCCCTGGATTTGCAAGTCCAGTCGTCTCTAGAAGAATATGATCGAACCTGCATATATACGTGCACACATACGTATGTATGTGTATATACACAGACACATACGAGCCATATAATAATATACGAACTCCCATAATATACATATGAAATATACAATAGACGAATCGTTCTAAAGCCTGGACAAAGTAATGCAGTATATGTGTGTGTACGCACATACATACCTGTCTTTGCGTTGCATCAATTGCTCTAAAGCCTGGACAAAGTTGTGTTTAACGCTGCAGCAAACGCATCCATTTGGGAGCTCAATCCATTCCTCAATAAGAGCACCAGAGTCGCCTTGGTTTATCATTGCCTTTTCCACACCAAGCTCATCTCCGAACTCGTTTAAAATAACTGCTATCCTTTTTCCATGTTGTGCTGTAAGTATATAGTTTACAAGCTGCATTTAAACGTTATACAATCAGTAAATAACATATATTTATGTTTATCTTTGTGTTTATGTATATGTATATATATATGTATATATATGTGTGTGTGTGTGTGTGTGTGTGTGTGTGTGTCATACAAGTAGTTGCGTGCAATGTGAAATACAAATATGTATTTTGTTATATAATTTGGTAGAAAATGCGCATATATACAATTTAACAATATTCTATATCAACATATATACAATTTAACAATATTCTATATCAACATATATACAATTTAACAATATTCTATATCAACATGTATACACAAAGTTTCAAATTTAAATATTATTATATCATACAAAATCAGATGTATATTAAATTAAACAGATAGTATAATAAATGCATAAGTTAAAAACAGAGAAAAAGAAAACAAATATTAATTAAATGGCAGAAAAATACACACCGTCGATTTACCAGCGCCGAGGTAGCCTGTGATCACAGTGATTCCAACTGCCGCCTCAGTTCTATTTTCAACGTCCAGAGGCACCGCTATCGGCACATTTTCCTCCATAACAACCCTAAAACAGGAGATAAACCCTAATAAACATTTAATCATATTCCTAAATATGAAAAGAATATTCCTTCCTTTTAGGTATAAAAACCTCGATAGGGTTAGGGCTCCTGGGGGATGTTGAGTTTAGAAGAGAGGGTGAAGATTTATGTGTATGATCTGATGAATTACAAGAGCAGTAAGGAAGCACAAGAGAGGCTCCACTGTGAGACGGCTGAATTTCTGATGACAATGCGTATTTCTCAAAAGCCGAAGTGGAGGATTTGATCCGGCAAGGAGAAGGCTTACGGGAAGCGATGGATGATATGGTTGAACGCAAGAAGGCCAAGTGTGACTTTGAGATCTGTACATCGCATGATATGGCACCCATCATGCAGCGTGCGTTTGGCATTCCCAAGGATTTCCACAAACAGCCTCAATTCAAGAAGCTTATCAAGAGATTTAACAAGAGTTGGTCCAAATAGAGATAGAAGTCTGTATAGAAGTTTGTATATAGTTCACTATAAACAAAGTATTGTCTTTTGTGGAATTATAATATATATATATTGTGTCACATACGCTGTTATGATGTGTAATTTGTATTGAACTTAGCATTGCACATGTAGTAAATTAAATAAGTCCGTATATATAATCAACATTCATGGTATATATAAAACAAGGCAACTTGGTATCTATCTGTGTATTAACTTCTTCTATTCAATTAAAACATTTCTATTATTGTGTGTTGAATTACAATATATAGGTTATTAATATGCATTTCACACGTAGCTATGTTGTGTGTGTGTGTGTGTGTGTATAGTAAAACACATAGTTCGACTGCAGTTTAAATCCCAAGAACAATAATCACCAGTTGATAATTTTTATTTTACTCGATAAATAATATAAGAAAATGTACCCTATGAAACAATTAAAGTTTTTAAGATATTAAGAATCAGTATTGTACACATTTAAACGTAAAACATTTATATTAATATTTTCATATAATAAATAGAATAGAATGTTATACAATACGGGGTATGTAACTTAAATAAAAATTAAAGAAGTTTGTTTTCTTTTTTACATCTCATAAAACTGTTATATTTTTTCATCTTCACCGTAAATAATCTGTAAGTTTTATTAAGTTAAAGAGCCCATACAAAGAAGATCCTTAAGATACAATCCAGCATTCATGAGCTTTATAACTGGATATGTGTGTGTGTGCGTGTGGATGTACATATATAATAATCTAATATGTGATTTCTATATATAACAGCACACACACGCATGCATGCACTTGCGAGTCAAACTTGGTCCAAATTATTGTGAATGATATAATATAATTTATGTATGTTCTCTTATTGAGCTTAATGCAAGTTTGTAACTTGTAACACACACATATCGTGTGACATATATATATATGTTCATGTTTGCACAATCAAATTTTTAATGTTGTAAAGTCAAATTATTCGCAACTCACGCTACACACATACACATATATTCACGATAAATGCATACACACACAGACACACAAGAACAGCAATAGAAAAAAACCATAGTTATTACATGGAATACTTCCTGTAAACCCCACAATATATATACAACAAGCAAAGAAAACAAAGAACAATTAAGTTCAGAAAAACAACAAACACACCACAACAAAGAACCCAACAAACAAGAGCAACCTGGATAGCAGCGCATCCTGCGTATTCTCGTGCCTCTCCTGCGTGGCATTCCCACCGTTCCCTGCATTCCCAGTCCCCGCCCCACCAATGTTCAAGTCCGGAAACCCGCCGGTGGTGCAGAACCCGAACAGGAACGGAAACAGTCCGAACCCAGCAGACAGTGTAACATTCCCAAACTGTGCAGTGGCAGCCGACGGTGCCCCAGTGAAGAAACTGAAACCCATCTGTTGGAGGTTCGATCTGGGACATCTGTTCTCCGTCCCGACGGACGATTCGGTATCTCGACCTCCTTGGTGCGGGGATCGGTGGAACCCTTGCCGCGGCCGTAAATCGGAACTACCTTTGCTTCCTCCACTGCAGATTTGCATACAGGACACTCCTTCGCGGCGGATCTGGATACTAACCAGCGATACAGACACGGCCAGCAGAACAAGTGTCCGCACAATGTTACCACGGGATCGTGTGCAATTTCGAGGCAGATGTTGCAATCGTAACTGCCATCGGTGTTGCTGTTGCTGCCGCTCCCACTGCTGCTGGATTGCGCCGCTCCTGCCTCCTTTGTCGCCTCCATTCCCCTCAACCCTAATTCCCTGTTTTTTTTGTTAATTTCTTTAACCCTAATTCCCTTGTTTTATTTAGGGTTCGATTCTAATCAATTAACCTAATTATAATTTAGAGTATAAAAATCGAACTATCTAAACTTCATTTATTAATAATTTTAATAATAATTTATTAATAAACTTCATTTTCAAGTTTGTTATAATTTGAATATTTAGACTTAATTGATTATTATAAGTTTTAAATTACTGTTTCATATTTGTAAATTGAACGAAGTTAATATATACTTATATATGTACGTATACGTAGCACCTATAGTACGTTCGAGTTGTCGGTGGATCTTAAACACTATAAAATAACACGTATATACGTATGCATGTGTGTGTGTGTGTGTGTGTGTGTATATATACATCAACGAATTACGCCAAATATAAATCAGATTGTGATAAAAGTATAAAGCTATTAAATTATAATCATTTTACGAAATCTATCTAATAAGTTAAAATTAAAATATTCATATATAATATATAATATTTTAGTATATAACTCATTAGTTTATATAACTAAATTTATATTAGGAATCCTTAATAAAACATTTATAAGTTTTGAAATTTAGTATTTTTTTAAAGCTTACAAAAATAATAAAGTATTAAAGGTTATAATATATAGAATATAAAGTATTAGTATATAATAGATACATTCTGAATATATGAATATAATAAACTCCATATAATTTCTTATTAATTATTCAAACTATCATTATATAGGTAATAAAACATATATTATTTACTTTAAAAATATGACCAAATATATAAGACATTTATAATATATTTATTAAGAAATTAATTTAGTATATTAATTTTTCCCTTTTCTTAACTAACCCGTCTTTTTCACCTTGATTAGTTACGTGTTTAACCTTCTTTTTCCTCCGTGGTCTCTACGTCCTCGGGTAAAACTTCATTTTCCACTCTCTTCTTCTGTATCAATACATATATATTAATTATATTACACTTATATAATGTGGTAAATATACGTATACTTAGAATATATATATATATATATATATTTATTTATTTCCCTTGATGTATGTAACATCAATATATAAACATTTAAATAAACATTAAAATTAATATATTATAGTAATACTATAAAACTTAATTTAAATATTATTATATGAATATGAAATCATATGTAACATTTAAATACATACGCGGATGAGTTCGCTGACTATACAGATACTTTTATGGAGTATACAATGAAGATCTTTATTTATATATACATGCCTATTATCATGTTAATTTAATATAATATACATGCTTCAAGGAAACCTGTTGTGAAACTAGTGGAAGTTATAATTTAATGAATAAATTAATTATATGATATTCAAAACAGATAATTAATTAATACCTTCTCTCTCTTTTTTCTCTTTGGTGAAGCTCCGTCAGTACCATTCTCCAACACCTGAAAAGAATATGTAACACCGTATTAATTTTGATAATAATCATAACAATTACATATACACATAATTTTGAAATAATACTATGAAAATCTAAATGTAGTACCTCATTGTGTTCTTTCTTTCTCATTTTCTCTTCTTCTTCTTCTTCTCGCCCTTTTGCTCCTCTTCATGTTCATGTTCCAAAGGACAATTCTCCTTTCCCTCTTTCATATCCTCTTTTTGAATATTCTCCATCCGCATATTCTGCTTTTCCTCTTGAATATTCTCTGCCTCCGCCATATCTAAACAGAACGTGATGTTACATCTCTGGGAGACGCCCATATCCCACCCCCACCCAAACACACACACACACACACACACAGAGAGAGAGAGAGAGAGAGAGAGAGAGAGAGAGAGAGAGAGAGAGAGAGAGAGAGACAGTGTTGTTAGACACAAACACAACGCACACATAACACACAACTGACCGTTTCCACCTTCCTTCACAGACAGGTTCTCATTTTCAACAGCAACTTGAATAATGTAGGCGCAGAAACAATAGGATTCTCAGTATACACATAACTGTAATATAATAAACACACACACACACACACACTTGAAGTACCAAGTTTGTTGCTGTTCTTGTGAAAACTTCGTATCTGCCTTTCATTGTGATTATCTAAAGGAGTTAAAACGGACATACATGCCAGTGTATAATCCACCAAGTAGCAACTGCGTTCATGTCGGTCTATCCTGTAGGTAGTATTATACATTAATAACTCAAACACACACATACGCACACACCCACGCAGACATATACCTGTTGAAATGCCGTTGACTGTATGGCAATATTCCCTCTAGCAACTCTGATATACCGGGAACCTGCATTCAAAGCACAGAGATAGTCATGTGTGTGCGTGCGTGCATAAGTGTTAAAGAGTATGTTTAAAGTTGAAAGTTTCTTTTCTAAATACTAATATGTAGACATTAAATAAAGAACTTAGATAATTAATTTAAGTTTACCTGGATAAGCTCAGAGGGTGCAATTACGTGAAATACGTGATGCAATGCATATTGTGCAACGTAGCAGTGCTTGGGTTTACAGTTCCACTCCCGTATATATTCCAAAAGTAGCCGAATATACTCCTTATCTAACTTTTTCAGAATATTTCCGAAGTGTTCATCTCTACCCGTCCTGTAATTAAAGTAGATATACCTTTATCACAGATTATATAATAAATATATAAAACTATATATTACTACAAATAAACATATCCTATAATACAATTAATGATATCTTTATACTAAGTTATACCATTCTTATTACCGATTTATATTAAATAAAATTTGACTTAACATGACTCAATTACAAATATAGATATAATTATTGGGTAATACCTGAACAATTCAGTGAACACGTTAAGAAGCTTAAACGGTCTTCTTAACTCGAATGCAAGTTGAACTGCCTTTTCATAATTAGTATCCTTTAGTGCATTTGCTAAATCTTGATCTTTCAATGATTCTTCTGCCTGCATAAAATACACATATATATAATTAGTATACAAGAATCTAAGCATAATATGATATGCAGAGTACTACATAACTATATAAAATTAAAGAATAACCATATGTGTGTATAATATTTAACCTCTTTGCGTGCAGCCTCCTCTTCATCATCAGCTGTACAATCTTCCCATATATTCACCCGTTGCATCGCCACCTCCACTGGCTAGTGCCTCCGTTTTCAAATTTACAGCCAAGGCCCATATCTAACAAAGAAGAAAATATATATTTATACGTGTGTGTGCGTGTGAGCGCTCTAAAGAAACCTTGTCTGTATGTTGATCGAAAGTGTTGATGCACTCATTGCTCTTGATTGCCCAAAGCTTTAGTAATCCATCAGCCCCTAAACAGAGAAGTATATATACATATGTATAGATAAGTCATAATGTCATAGCTAGCATACATTACATCCATATACAGATACACGTCTCTTGTGTGTGTGTGTGTGTGTGTACGTGTGCGCGATCTGTTTATGTAAATAAATTCCATAAACATATACTAGTACACCAGTTACATTCTTTACATCACTATATGCATATTTGTGCGTGTGGTGTATTGCTTACCAGCAGAAACGATTTGTGTGCCACGAGATAGAAAAGTGGCTCGCAAAACACTAGCCGTATGTCCCTCGAATGTTTTTAAGCAAGTACCGTCCGATAAAGCCCATATACGAATAGTCTTATCACCTGAATACGCATCAATGTATGTGCATTACAATAAAAAATATGCATTTGTAATGAATTCTGCATCTAGGTGTTGTGGGTGAGAGAGAGAGAGAGATAGAGAGATGTTATTCAAATATAAGTACATTGAAGAAACTGCATATGAATAATTGCAGAAAGATGAATAAATATGTTTTGAAGATACCGTAATTTGATTCTTATAAATGTTTAGTCACCTGATGAAGTTAATACACATTGATCAACGGGTGAAAACACACACCAAACTCCTCTTTTTATGTCCTCGCAGTGTGATTACCAAAGTCAACTCAGGGAGCTTCCATACCCGAGCCGTACTATCCTATTATAATATAATATTCACAAAGTTAATAAACTGTATATATAGAGATTTATTGAGATGTATATAAGCACCTACGTATATATATGCATAGATATTTATGTTTGTATGTGTAAATGCGCCTATATCTTATTTATTATGTGGTAGAAAGAGAACAGAAAGGTTAATTAGAAATTACTTCCAGTGAATCCCATATAGAAATACATAATATGCATTTGTATATACACGCACATGACACAAACACACACACGACTTTTCCCTTACATTACACACAAACATCACTGGTGTGTTCAGCTTATAGCTACCATATATTATTACAATTCTAATAATACTTTCAATATCGATGTGTATATAAAAAACATACATACACACGTAAACACGTACCTGGGATCCACTACACAAGAGACTGTCGTTTGGAGCAACAGCGAGCGAATTTATATCTTTGTCATGAGCAGCTGCAGCTCGAGCACACGTCAATTTAGCAGGTCCATCTGCAATTCCAGACTCCAAAATAGACTGAAAATTCCATAGCTTAATAGATCGATCTCTGCGGAAACAAGCAAATATTTAAATGAACGTATACATAATAATACATAAAAATGATGACAAAATCCTATTCATGCAGATAGCATTGCCAATCACTCCAATACTCAAGTCACAACACACACACACACCACACACAACACAGATGTACTAATACGTGAATATGTATTAGAGACCTGCTTCCTGTTACAAAAAGTTGCGTTGTTTCTTTCGAGAAAGCAATTGCCTCCAACAGCAGCACTGTGACTGCTTGACATTGCAAGGCATATTCCGGATTCCACATCCCATATTCTCACCTGTAAATAAATGAAAAAAATATGTGTCTATATATATAAATAATATGTATAGACAAAAGCTTACCGCATGGTCCTTACCGCCCGAAGCTAATAGTGGTCGTCCTTGTGTTGAAATACATGTGTCTAAACAAAGAACAATGTCTGTGTGGCCTGTTAACTCTTGTGTGCACGTCATGGTGCTCAGTTCGTATATTCTAACCTGAAAGCACATTAATAAAATTAAAAATATTACTATGACTTATTACAGCAATGGAATAATATGAACATAGAACATATAAGATGTGTGTATGTGCGTATAAACCTGTTCAACATTGCTTGAAACAGCGAGTACAGATTGATCGTCACCAACAAATCTAAGATCGGTGACATCTTCATTGCATCCAATAAGTCGTTTGTTAATTCGCAGTTCCCTCTGTATAATATAACAAGGATTATTAAAATCTCATTTATGTAATATGTAATAATCACTGCAATATTATATCGTTAAATGAGCACAACATACTATAAAAATATACAATATATTACATAATACATGATTACCTGTCCATCTTCTAACTGGTATGGTTCATAAAATAAGAGACGCTGGTCAAAGGTTACACACATGATCCCACTTGCAAATGGAAGTAAAACTGCATATGTGAAACCACGCTTCGAATCATCTTCTTTTTCCGTTGGTATTGTAATATCAGAGGATTTCTGTTTGTAAATACAGTTACCCCTGCAAAGTACAATATATCAGTATACTTTTGTATACACTGAGTGGGTGCGTGTGTGTTTATATAGTAGACACACGCATAACTAACCCCTCTGAGGAAAATACACGGACAATGCCAAGTTCTCCGACGGTGAGAAACTTGGGTTTTCCACTCTTTTTCTCTTGTGTTTCTTCCAAAGTGGTGCTCCCTGGAAGACGGCAACCATCTGGTACAACGCAAACACCTTCCACGGCTTCGAACACAGGAATAGTTGCTTCATGTTTGTAGTCACGTAAACTCCATACATTAACCACCTGTTATAAAAACATAGACAGACTTAATTAGTATGATAACTAGTTAACCACTGTGTGTCTCTCAGTTACAGTCATGAAACAACGTGCAGAATGGCGACAGCTTGAGATATGGTTTATCACATATAATCGCGGTTCAACATTCTCTGCCCGTTCTCCACAAAACGCACACGCACGTGCACATGCAGACAAGCACCTTGTCTCTGCCTCCACTGAGTAGACTCCAGCCGTTAGTTGAGACAGCTAAACTTGTTACACTTGAAAAATGCTTCTCCAGCACTGCAGCTGCTTTTTTAGTTATTAAGTCCCAAACACGAACTGTGGCATCGTCACTCCCGCTAAACAGCTGTCCAGAACAAATAAGTATATGCATATATTCTAGAAACAGAACCCAACATGACGCAGGCACGCTATCCACATATATGCTTGAGTTACCAAGAAACGGTGTGGATCTGGATGAAACATGACTTTTGTGACAATGCCTTTGTGGCCCCTGAAAGCGTGTGTGCAAAAACCTCCATCTATGTCCCAGACTCTGATTGTTCTATCAACACTAGCAGTTGCAAGAAGGCCAGCAGATACATCCATGTCTGTCACAGATTCGTCATGTGCCTAAATATAAACAAATAAGTCTATATAGAACAACAAAATATACATAACTAAAAGCAGTTGTCACCAAAAGTAGCGACTTTGTGCAGGTTTTGAACTTTATATATATCCATGCATGTGTATTTGTATACCATCAAGACATAAAACTACATTAACAAACAAAACACATAGTCACACAAATATCTATTTGCGGACTCATTCATCTATACATGCGATCTTATATGAGTGTCTTCAATCTAATATCCAAGTGTAATATATACTAATGCAACATCCGCACTTACGCATACATCATACAATAGAAAACATCTTCTCCGTTCTTTGACACACACACACACACACATATATGCATTTATATATTGTTTGTGTACATGTGTACATATATATAATAATATGTGTGTGTCTGTGCGTGTGTGGTCCATTATGCAAAACATCTTTTCCCTTAACTGATGTTTGTGTATACACAGGCCTTATATACAGATGCGTGTAACATATGCATTATAAAATGTGTCATAACTTCCACATATGCATCATATACATAGTACTATATGTTTGGGTGTCAGATACATATGCATTTAACATAGGAATGGAAACACATTTTTTTGTATTGTTTTTCTATTGTAAACACACACACACACATACCTTCCAGGAGCGGCAAACAGTGAGTGTATCGAGATCCCATAGCTTCACCTGGAGACTGCGACTTGCCGAGAACAGAAACCTCCCGTCCGGATTGATTGCCAAGGCCGTAATCGTCTCCGAATCGCCCTGTAAAGACTTAGAAATCGTGCCTGTTGCAAGATCGACAATCTTCACTTCGTCTCCACAGGCACAGGCAATGAACGAACCGTCTGCAGACAGGCGCACGGGTCCGCCTGTGTAAAACAGCTGCAATGCCGGAATTGCTCTGTAATTCTTCTTGTACGAGAGAGGCGCCATAGCCTCCTCCTTGAAGAACCCTAAACCAAAAACCCTCTACCCTAAACGATGGAGAATATACCAAACAAGGTATGTTCTAGGATATGCTACATATCGAATATGCGTATTTGATACCCATTCTTACGTGGGTATATCCGACGGATATACTTCATAACACTAAGTAGAGTACTTTGACTGCATATGGATATAATATTCGTCAGCACTGTACGGGGTAAGTAGAGTACTTTGACTGCATATGGATATAATATCCGTCAGCTCTCTCTCTCTCTCACACACACTCACACATACACACACATTGTGTATAATATACATAAACAGTACGGGGTATGATTAGGGTGATGAATACAGCATGAGAGTTTCCAGATCCTGTAACTCACTCCATACCTCTCTCAACTCTGGCACCACAACCTCCATAAACCTGGCACCTTCTACTCTCCCCTCGACGCAACGTAACCCTAAACTCGTTAACCTCTCTGCCACGTCCGTCGGCCACCCTGAGTTAGTGTCCAACACACTCCGCACGTTCCCCTTTCTAAAGGCCGCATCAAACTCATCAACCAGATCTGCCGAAGTATATGGCCTCCTCGACAGCAGCTCAAATATCAACATCCTGGGGACTTTCGTAAGTGCGTGCGTGCGTGCGTGCGTGCGTGTGTGTGTGTGTGTGTGAGAGAGAGAGAGAGAGAGAGATGTGTGTGTGTGTCTTACCCAAAGGAAAAGATATCTGGAGACGGGACGAGGGTGTCCTCTAGTCGGTGTCCGTCTACAGTTGCATATCTGAAGAAACTCCCTCCTCGGACGAACACACTCTGACGTGATACATCTTCACTAAGTTTTATAGTACTAAGTTCATTGGCTATGTCTAACAGTAAGTTAACAATCCCCTTAAACTCTAGATTACCACGGTTATGGTTTAACCATTCTTCCAAGCTAAAGATTTCTTCTTGTGGTTGAACCTGTAAAGAAAGCTTAATATTTATTATGATTCATAAATAAATTTTTTACCTGTTGGTGATCTAATTCAATTGATGACAAACTGTCTATAGATAATGAGCGGATGCTGATATCATTTGTAGAACCTGTTCTGCTGTCTGTTATATCACTTGCAGAGCAGGACTCGGTATCTATCTCTACAATATCACTCGTAGTTCCGCTTCCCGATATCTCACCTATGCAAATATCAATCACCTCTCTCTCTCTCTCTCTCTCTCTCACACACACACACACACACACACACCTCTACTGAACTTTGATATAAGGCGGACGCTGCAAGAAGCCGGGGCATGTTTCTTGACGTAAGCAGCAGTTTTCCAAGCCTTTGCAATCTTCCTAACATATGAAGAACAATATGCTTAATTAACGAGTGTTTTTAAATAGTTACCATGTAAGTCCCTTTTTAGAAGATCCAAGCATGTAAACAACACGAGCCTTAAGCTCCTTGATCTTCTCCACGATATCCTTACCCTTGGACGTAGTTTGAATTGGTATTACCCATGCATTAACCTGGTATAACAATGATGTGTATTCTTGCGTGCGTGTGCGTGCGTGTGTTATACCTTGTGGTTCTGGCAAAAATCTTTTAAGAACTTGCACATTTCATTTGTCCTGTGTTGATCCGCATCAATTGCAGCTGAGACCTCTGACGGAGTGGCCTTTGAGAAGGGCACATCTTCCCCATCTAAAACAAAGGGAAAATTATACATATATAAATAAACTCATTAAAAATTAATTAAAAAGAAAAAAACACTTACTTCTTCTTTGATGTTCTGTACAACAGGACGTACATAGATAATGGTTATGGCATTCTCCGGCAGGCTTTGCAGCACATATTGCAGTAATCTTAAACTCCTGTCGCGTTTCCTTGTTGTGATTACTACTGTTCCGCCCTCCATTAACCAGTGACTGTCCTACCTCAGCTCGAGAGAGGAGAGAGAAATACACAGCCCTAGCTAAACCCTAATTTTTCCACTGGACGACTAAGATTTATCCACGTGGAGCACGTATCTACAGATCCGACGGCCACAATTACTCTCTCCCTCTCTCTCTCGCTCTCTCTTTCTCTCCTCTTTCTCTCCCTCTCCTCTCCCTCTCTCTCTCGCTCTCTCTTTCTCTCCCTCGATTTCTCTCCCTCTCCCTCTCCCTCTCTCTCTCGCTCCCGCTCTTTCTCTCTCGCTCCCGCTCTTTCTCTCTCGCTCCCGCTCTTCTCTCTCCCTCATAAGTGTATCATGTGAATGAAAACAAACACATACATATATGGTATACAACAAATGCATCTGTATCTATGTCTTCAACTCACACGTACACACATGTACGTTATGTATGTATGTAGCTATGACACACGCACGTACCCCTTTACGGACAAGTTGGGACCTTCAAGAACCCATTTCTCTCCCTCTCCCTCCCCCCTTCTCTCTCGCTCTCTTTCTCTCTCGCTCCCTCTCCCTCTCTCCCTCTCCCTCTCTCCTCTCTCTCTATACTTAATGTTGTGTATATATACAACACAGAGTTGTTTACGATTGTTGGAAGAGAGAGACATAAAATGCAAGAATATCTGGATGCTGTGGTCTCTCCATAGCTCTCTCAACTCTGGCACCACAACTTCATAAAACTAACGCTTCCAACGCGTCCTTCTACACATCGTAACCCTAAACTCGTTAAACTCTCTACAATCTCTATAGGCCAGCCAGCGTTTACGTCTACTAAACTCCACATATTCCTCTCTTTGAATGCCTCGTCAAACTCCTTTACCAGGTTCCCGGATCTGTCTGGCCTCCTCGACAGAAGCTCAAAGATCAGCATACTGCAGTAAAGTTATTTAAATCTTATGTGCAGTAAAATTATTTATATCTATATTTATATATACATATGTTACCCAAAGTGTAATATATCTGGTGATGACACAAGAACTTGTTCCACTGTTTGTCCTTCTATCAAGCTCTCAAACCTGAACAGATGCCCACTGCGGACGAGTACAGTATGGTGCGTGACATCCTCGCTAAGCTTTATAGTAGTAATCTCATTGGCTATGTCCAGGAGTATGTTAACAATCTCCTCCCACTGCATATTCCTGCCTTTGTGGTTTAGCCAATCCTCTAAGCTGAAGATTTCTTCTCCTTGTTGAACCTAGACAAATATAATTATAATTAGTTCATTAATCAATAATTACTAAACCTGTTCATGAGATAGCTCGGTTGACAACACACTCTGCCTAGATAACGAGCTTCGGATCGTAACATCACTTGTGGAACAAGTTCTGCTTTCTGTGATATCACTGGTAGACCAAGACGCACTATCGCTTCCTGCAGTATCACTTGCAGTAGTAGAGGACCTGCTTTCTGATGTCTTGCCTGTGCAGGGAGATATAAATCCCAATCTCTCTCTCTCTTCCACACACACACACGCACGCACTCACGCACACACCTTTGCTGAAGTCTGATATAATGCGGACTGTACACGAGCTCGGGGCATTTGTCTTGACGTAGCCAGCAGTTTTCCAGCCCTTTGCGATCTTCCTAACCAGTGAAGAAAATAATCAACTAATTAAATGTTTTACGTAGCTTTACCATTTAAGTCCCTTTTTAGAGGGTCCCAACATGTAAACAACACGGGATTTAAGCTCGTTTATCTTGTCTACTATATCCCTGCCCTTAGTTGTAGTTTGAATTGGTATAACCCTTGCATTTACCTAATATAACAATATATATCCTCGTTATAGTTATGCTCTCTCTCTCTCCTCTCTCTCTCTCTCTCTCTCTCTCTCTCTCTCTCTCTCTCTCTCTCACACACACACACACACACACACACACACACACACACACACACACACATACACACACACAGCATATAGTCATATATATTATAAACCTTGTGGTTCCGGCAAAATTCCTTTAAGAACTCGCACATTTCATATGCTGCATGTTGATCTTTATCCAGTGCAACCGAGATCTCCGATTCAGTAGCTTTGAGAAGGGCACATCCCCGTCTGAAAGAAAGTTAAAAATAAATAAAAAATAAATAAATATAGAAAATAAATAAATAAATAAACTTACTGTTATTCTTGATGCTGGTTATCACTGAACGCACAAATATGATGCTTACGTCCGACTCCATCGGAGGTAAATTTTTTAGTACATACTGCAATAGTTTCATACTCTTCTCCCGTTTGCGTGTCACCACCACCATTGTCCCGCCGTCCATTATCCGAGTTTAACTAAACAAGCTTAAACTTTCCCTTGATTAAACCCTGCGACTTCCGCCCAATACATGAACAGAAAGCAAACCATAGTAACCCTAACGTCTCTTGGGACGTGTGAGAGAGTGCTGTATATATCAAGCTATCTCCATCGCCTGGCGCCAGACTTGAGATAGACAGATGTCTAAACCCTAATTTGGTTAGATCAACGGCCATGATTTAATACATCCAACAGGGTCCATTTGCCCTTAATTTCCCATTAAGTAGGAATATACCTGTGGTTTAACTGCTTAAGGGTTGAGAAAACAGGGGATTTAGGGTTCTTGAGGAGGAATGGCGCAGGTGATTCCACTGCCTCCGTTGGAGAATGCGCCCATCGATTTGGCCGGATTGAGAAAGCAAGCTCAGCAGGACCTGGTTAAAGCACTCGATTCGGTATGCAATTTGAATGTGTTCAGTAAGATATATACATATAATGTACATTATAATACAAAGGAAGATCAAGGAAACCCCTTTGTTTTGTCCACTAATGCGATGCATATATACATACATACACATATATATATATATATATATATGTTGTGTGTGTGTGTGCGTGTGTGTGTGTGTGTGAAATATGCTCATATTTATTTATTTTATGAATACAATGTATGTGGGGTATCTATTATACAATGTATGAGCTGAGGAATACACTACCATATAACATGTATATTGCGTCTGTTAAGCAAGTGTTCTTTATGAACAGTAAGAGCAGAATACATTATAATTTTATGATATATATGTATAGTTATACATACATATGTATGTACATAAATATCTACACGTATGATATTTTCGAGAATTGGTCTTCTTATTACTATTTCGATGCCGCACACACACACACACAAACGGTGTTTGATTACTTATATACTTTACTCCTAGATGCGAGGAAGAAAGCTATTGATTCTAGATCCTAAGCTCAGTGGACCACTCACGTTAACCGCACAAATAACTCTACTAAAGGTGACGAATTTGATATTATTTTCTTTTATATCAACTATTTAACAAAGTATATGCATCTTCTATGTAGGATGTGTTGGTTATGCATATTCTCACTTTTCATATATCTTTCATTACATCTACATATACTATATACATACACATACATAATACAATATGTGTATTTGCAGGAACATGCTGTTGAGAATCTATCATACTTATCAGCAGACCCCATTCAATCGGAATGCAGAAACGTGATTTATATTTTGAGGCCGCACGTCGATCTCATGAAGCTCGTAGCTAACCAAATTCAACACGACCTCAGGTTCTCTCTCTCTTCTCTCTCTCTCTCTCTCCTCTCTCTCTCTCTCTCTCTCTCTCTCTCTCTCTCTCTCTCTATATATATATATATATATATATATATATATATATAGACACACACATACACGTATATGTGTGAGTGCCTGTGTGTTATTTGTTTCAACGTGGAATTGTCAGGAATAATCAACAAAGGGAATACTCTTTTTCTTCATGCCCAGACGGTCCACATTGTGTGAAAAGGTTAGCATGTTAATTTTTCAAGGTATGATTAATCATGTTACTTATGTGGTGTAGCATACGTTTAGTTTATGCTATAAATGACCAAGAGTATTAATGTATATTCTAGATAAGCAGAGAGAATTAGCTACTAACTTTTGTTATAAGGTTTGGAAGACGAAAGAGTACATGATTTAATTACGTTTGGGGAGTATTGTTTATTTCCGATATCCTTCGACGAAGATATAATGTCTCTGGAAGATGAGCTCGTGTACAAAGTAAGTGTATATGATGTATACGCGCGCTCATGTGTGTTGTGTTACTGAGATCTCGTATAGGAACTACAAGTTGAAGGAGACACTACCGCTTTATGGGATTTGGCACGGACAATCAATAATTTACAGGTAGGATATATTGCATTATAGGATATAAATTTGTAGTAAAATTATAATTACATGCTATATGTGTTTTATGAATAATGCAGGCACAGTTTGGCCTCATCCAAATATAAAGGGAAAGGGAAATGCTGCAAAGAAAGTATATGAGGTTCTAAAGAAAATGCAAGAAGAACAAGCTTTGGACGCTTCTGTAAGTTGTTTACACATGTACATACATACATACACAGACATGTATACATGTACACATATATTAGTTTTCTGATTCTTTGCAGGAGAGCAACCGCAAATCGACACGTTAATACTCATTGATAGACAGGTACTTATAATACGCTTTAACGAGATTGTAATAATGTCTTTTAATAATGTTTGTTGAAGAGTGGATATGGTTACTCCGATGTGTTCACAGCTAACATACGAGGGAGTGATTGACGAGGTAGAATAAATAAGAAATACATTATTAATATGTGTGTGCGTGTGTGTGTAAGAGAGAGAGAGAGAGGTGTACATGCATGCATGTGGGCACAATGATGTCTTCGTATTTATAAATGAGTAAGTAATGTAATACGTACTATATTACATATCATATAATCCATTAACAAGTAAATATTTTTTTTCCTTTTGTAGTTTATAGGTATAAATAATGGATTTGTTGAAGTGGATCCCACAGTCGTTGGATCCCAAGGTGTAAAAAACGAAAAGGTCGCACTTAACTCCAGGTTGTGTGTGTGTGTGTGTGTGTGTGTGTGTTTGCATTTAATGACTCGGTTTACTGCAGTGACAAGTTATTACAGAGACCTTCGAGACCTTAACTTTGGAGTGTTAGGCGGGGGATATTCTATATATACAATATACTGATGGTATAAGCAGTATATACTAGAGCTATACTATATTTTCACATCATATATTATATAATATCCTATTTTATAAACGTCATATCATCTATACCAGTGTATCATATAGTGTGTTGTACTGATTATACGCTTTTTGAGAAACACACACACACACCAGACACCCATACAACACACGTTTTCTGGTTTACAGATTCTTCATGAGAAGGCCACAATGATTAAGGAAGACTACACGGGTGTTAAAACTAATGTGAGTACATTACACGCACGCACAAACACACAAAGAGGGTGGAGGGAAGAGAGTGTCAGTCAGGTTCTTCTATATACTAGTTAAATTATTATTCCTTTTGTTTGCAGAAGCAAGAATTGTCAGACGTAAAGAAGTTTGTTTCAAAAGATGAAGGAGATTCCAGAAATGACGGTAAGCATATATAGGTTATATAATGGTTTCTAAGCGTTATATATATCTAATAGACTATCGTAGTATTAATCAATGAATCTTTTGTTTAGCGACAATTGGGATTACACAGTTTTTTAACAACGTTTTACCTCAAAAACGCTCGTTTATGAACCGGCTGATTTTCGAGCAAACGGTTGTGGAAGGCCAGGAATACGATATGTAATCTCTCTCTCTCTCTCTCACACACCACACACGCAGTTCTATTTCCGTACACATAGGATATACGTCTGTTCATTATGTAACTTGATATTTACTAGTTTTTTATTTATTTATTTATTATTACATATTTAAAATATATTTGCAGCTGTCACGATTATATTGAAGAGATGATACATAAACAAGAACCATTAATAAGCGTTTTGAGGTTGCTGGTTATGCTTTCTGTGGTAAACAATGGTTTACCGAAGAAGCACTTCGATTATTTCAGGTGTGCACATTCTTTTAGATATATAATTATAACCTAGAATGTAGATAGTTTATAGAGGTAAATTTTGTTGTGTGTGCTGAAAATGTATGACTTTGAACATATAGTGAGGCATACATCCACTATTCTGCTAAACTGCGTACATTCATATGCATGTGCATTATATATGTGTGTGTCTGTGTGGATATATGTATGCATAAACTAAATGTTACATATATGTGTATATACCACATTATACTTAGGTATGTATGTTTGTGTGTATATATAGGGAGATATGTATATATATGTTACTGAACTTATTATGTTGATATTCTAAATATTATATACAGGAGGGAACTTGTACAAAGTTACGGATATGAGAATTTGTTCTTCATCAACAACTTGGAAAGAGCAGGCCTCTTGAAAAGACAGGCATGTTTTAAGAAATTAATTGTTATGAAGATTATTTTTAGTTATATTAAAAGCTAATTAATTATCTTTTTAAGCTAATAATTAATTATGTTTGCAGGAATCGAAGAACAATTGGTTGCAAATTAAACGAGGTCTGAAACTTGTTGAAAGTGAACACGATGATTCAAAGTAAGCATTTAAAATATACATGTGTATATAAACGACATGTGCATGTATGTGTATGTATATAAGCACGCATGCACCATACACACACACACGCACACACACGCACACACACACACACATACACTTTTATATACAATTTTATAAATATTGTTATTCTTTTGCAGTCCGAGGGACATTTCTTACGTATTTTCTGGTTATGCTCCACTGAGTATCAGATTAGTACAGCATGCTCTCACCGGTAGTTGGTAAGTTATCTCACGCACACAACAAAACACATGCACTGTGTTGGGTAATTTATGTAAATGGAATTTTCAGGCGGTCTATAGAAGATATAATGAAGCTGCTTCCAGGTGCGACTTTCGAAGAAACACAGGTCTCTCTCTCTCTCTCTCTCTCTCTCTCTCTCTCTCTCTCTCTCTCTCTATATATATATATATATATAATGGTTTTCTTCTAACAGGGATCCAGGCGAAGTTCAACATCTATGAATAATTTATCAGACGCTACTAATAAGTGAGTTCATATTGATAACACGGACACGCAGACACACACACACACATGCGTATATGTTTATGTTTGTATATTTCACTACTAAATATGGTATGTGTGGATGGCCGCCCTGCATTAGTCCTGGTTGTGTTTATTGGAGGGGTCACATTTGCGGAAATATCTGCACTTCGCTTTCTAAGTAAACAGGTATATACACATCACACACACACACACACAATGTGTGTCATATCAATCCTTTCCATTAACTTTTAAATATCTGAACATAGAGCATATCTATCTTTTACATATTTAAAGTATTAAAGGTGGTGAAGAATATATAATTTCACTTGCTTTGGTAGTACTTATAATGCATATGAAGCTTCTATTATATATAATTAAGAATATATTCTCTGTTAATAGTCTAAATAGGTATCCCACTATATATAATTGTGCACTGCTATTATCTATTATATATATAAATATATGTACATGCTTAAGGGTTGAAAGCATGTTCAATATTTATTATTATATACTCTATAATAAAATAAAAACACATCGTTCTAGCATATCCTAAACCATCTATGTATATTATATATTATTATGATTCATTAATATTAAACTCTATACTAATCATAGCATACTTAGAATATGTAATATTTATGTCATATAATGCACAAGAAGTTGTGTGTGTGTGCTTATGTACTTATAATACTATTGTACGTCATATGGTAGTGTACAAATTGCAATCCTTATGTACATATACATATATAGAATAATTTAAGTAATATAGTGTTGTTAATCAGATTACGTGTAGTTCATAAGAATTAATAATAAGTTTTATTTAAATTACAAATTATTTAATTAAACTCATGCATGTTTAAATTATATTATATTTATAAATTGCTACATTTGTATACATGTGTACTCTATATTTTAAACTGTTTGAACAAGTATAGTCAAGTTGTATAATATATGTTATACGTTATGTCATTCAATTTGAAAATAATACGATGTATACACTATAATATATATCGTTTATTTAATGTATACATCTTACAATGAATCGTGCATATGTTAAACAAGTTTAATTACAAATTAAGGGTATATAATTGTTTTCCTTTGTTTTTGTAATAATTGTTTAACTACCTACTGACATAGAATGCAATGTATCTACTGATTAATGTATAATGTATACACGTTCGGCTTAATGTATTAATTATATAATTAAAATTTAATAATATATAGTTTAATGATATGGGATTCCTTTGTCTCCAGGAATCCATGAAGCATGATGTGATGGTTTTAACAACTAAACTTATTAATGGGAAAAGCTTCCTCGACAGCCTCCAGGAAAGCCCATTGCTACAGTAGTAAAAGATAAGTATAACAATTTCTATTCTTTTTTTTAACTATAAAATAATATATATGTATATTTATCAAATAATACTTATTAAATAAAACTTGTGTGTGATTGGTTGGAGTGCGTGTGTACTCCTTCAATGGCAGGCAGTCAATAGATATATTTATCTTTTGGTATAGCTCTTATGTTATGATTCTTGGGAATATGCCAAATTCTGTTGTCCTTAGCTCCTAGCTGGACTTTGTTGTCCATATATCATATTTATATAATACATACAACCTATCTCTACATGTAATATATGTGTATAGATTAGCATGCTTCTTTTGACCAAATAAAAGGTATATCTCCGTACGCATACATGCATGGGCATGCATGTGTATATATCTGCATGTATGTATGCAGAAAGACTCCAATGTATCATATGTGAATGTATAACAGTATAAGGTTAGTTTAGTGAATACATGTTGGTATTTGTATATTACCAAGAAAACACATGTACACACATGTATACGTATATGATGGGTCGTTAGATTTAATCTAGCCGAGTTAATAATGTTAAATAACATAATTATTGCTTCGTGTTAAAAACAGGAATGTGATTCTACCACTGTTACTAATGCGGCTGTTAACAATATGTAGATCAATACAGTACTAATGATGATTATTATGGTAAACCAAGTGCAGACCAAATGTAAGGTAGATAAGCAGGCCACGATTCAGACTGAACAAAACCATATTCGCATGAATAAAAAAGAAGCATTCCAAAAACAATATAAAATTAGTTTCGAAAAAAAGTCGAATGCAAAATACAGACATGAACAGAATCTTTACGTTATTGACCTAGAACAAACGGACACAAGCAAAGAATCAGTGACACAGATAGTTACAGTGTGTATTGTAGGTGTGTGTGTGTGTGTGTGCATTAAAAACATACCACATGACGAAGCAACGAATCAGTGGATATCGATCCCAAAGAAAGATTCATCCTCATCCTCAGGTACACACATATATAAGAAGTGTGTGTATATATAGAAGATAGATTGCATTAGCAAACCACGATAAGTACAAAATAAAATCATAAGAACCTGGGGCAGCCACTCCTCCTTCACACTTTCACTCAGTTCCTGTCTAACAGAAAGAAAACCAGAGAAGGAAAGAAAGGAATATTCTTGCAAATCTTGACAAAAAGAAGAGTTCACCTGAGCTCACGAACCTGTGACTGCTGTGCGGTGATGTCCTTTTGAGAAGTATGGAGCTTCTCGGTCATGTGTGCGAGAGACTGAAGGTTGCACCTCACGACCGTGTCTGTGAACAAGCATGTGTCCTGTTTTGTGTTCCCCTCTGGCACGTCCACGACGTATGACTCCACCACGAGCGTGCCCTTCTTGCCTTCGACCTCAAACTCGTGTACCGTGGTGACTGACCTGTAGTTGTTCAGCCTGTGCTCCCCACCGAGTACTCTAAAACTCAGTACATGGTTCTCGTCGTCCAGAATCTCGAGACGCTCCGTGCTGAAAGTACAAAGTTTTTTGTCATTAATGTTTGTATGATACATAGTTATATACATACATATATACTGCCTACGGTTTCATCGACTCAAATAGGACAAGCCTATAGTTGAGATCATGAGACTATCTATGATTGAAAATCTTGATGACCACAACACATTAGATGCCAGTGGCTTTATGAATTATGCATGTACAACTTAACGTTGCATTCAAGAATGTGTTGATACATCCATGATGCAATTTATCGTGCATATGTATATTTCTCGTATGTGTGTGTGCATATATAATATATAAACGAACCTGCAAGTAGCTGGGAGTCCGGAAACAACAATGACCTCGCGAGTGCTGCCAACGCAAATCTCCCCTTTGAAGTTACAGCTGCGGATGAAATTCTTGTACAGCTGCGGCATGTCGAATCGGCGGACCACGGACCATACAACGGAGACGGGAGCCCTAACTCGCTGGACGAGGATGGAGCAGCACTGATTCGGTGCAATGTTGGCCGTATTCTGTACATGGTAGTGCCAGATCTCTTCTGGAAGCTTCTCGAGCTCCTCTTCGGTCAGCTGGTGCATCCATCTCCACACTGCCTGTTGCCGGCTCTCTTCCTGCCTGTTGCTGCCTCCCGATTCTTCCCCTTCTTGGGTTGAATACTGTCCTAGCTGCTCGAACGCGAAGTTCCCTCCTTGCTGTGCGAACCAAAAGTTAGATTTTTGCAAGATTTACCTCGGAAATTTAGCAAAGAAACATAGTACAAGCACAGAGAATAACCAGAATAGACGTTTCTAACGAGAACACACTATAAGAACAACGAAATCGTAGATATTTCATCTATGCGATCATCAGACTCAGCAAGAAACATAGAAAGATTCATCAGAGAACGAGATTTCGTTGCTAAGAGAAGACGAAATCGCAGCGCGTTCATCTGTATGAACAACAAAATGCAGCGATTTCGTCTATAGAATGGAAACAAAGAGATCGAAGCGATTTCACCTGTGAACTCCGCGCAACAAGCTGCATTCAAGAAAACCTGATAAGACGCAGACACGCTACAAGAATAAGGAAATCTAAGCGATTTCATCTACAGAAATCTCAGATTCAAGAAAACAGAGCGAACAAGAAAACGCATCGATTTCTTGTTTAAGAACAAGAAATCGCATCGCTTTCACAAGAAAGAGCAGCGCTTTCCTGTATAGAAACAACGAAAACTCCTTGCAACAAGCCGCATTCAAGAAAACCTATAGAAACGCTACAAGACTACAGCGATTTTGAAGCCGCATTCAGGAAAATACGCAAGAAATCGAGGAAAACTTCCCAAGAACAAGCAGAATACGTACCCTGCACATCGTGAAGAGATTGATACTCTACTCCGTGTTCATGCGCTTCGCGAAAACCAACCACCAGATTGGAAACCTAACTCGCCGCGCAGAAAAAAAGCCAGTAGCTAAGAACAGGGGAAGGCCAATGAATGTGGACGAAAAACATACATGCCCATGATCATAAAAGATAACGTAAGAATATTCCTAACGACAAATCGGTATATTCTTCTTTATCCCGTAGTTAACGCTTTAACACTCGTCAACTTGTCAACTTTGCGTTTGATTGAAATTTTTCGAATGCAAGTTGCGAGAATTGGTAGTATGGCATCTTGGACCTGCAATATGCACATACCTACACACATCCATTGCCATGCATGCGGATCCCACATCACTCTCTGTCATGTCACTATCAATTTGCAAGTTGCAGATTGCAACTAGCGCAAGTGGCTTTCCATGATGCCCATCCATGCCCATCCATGTACACATCCATGCCCATCCATATACCTTAAACACTTAAGTACCGAGACGTCATCACGGCCCCCACAAAATCACGGGGAATACATATATAAACTTTGAGTAATAAGATGAAAAGAGAAGATATGGGCTTATTCTAGAGAAGGGACAAAGGCCCAGAAGAACAAAAACAAAATTGTTAAATCAAACATTAGCAAGAACCTGCAAACCATGTTCCTGTTTTTATCTCTCTTTCGTCTCCATACGAAAACTGTGCTTCTTAATGGGCCATCTTCGCTGCAGCTTTCCGCTCTGCCTTTGCCTTAGCCTGCATATAATAACAATGTTTAGTTCAAAACTGTCGTATTATACGTTCCATGTGTGTGAGAGAGAGAGAGTCCAAACACCTGAATTGGTAAAAGCAATTAAATGCGGGCATAGAGTACAAGAGCACCATGAAAACAACAAATTCATTATAAATTCAATATATCTCTTATTTGGTTTTGACTATGTACACCTTGTGTGTGTGCGTGTGTGTCTGTGTATGTTAAAAGAGTCTTATCATAATCGGATATATGTCTATACTTCTGTACAAACATAATCGGATATATATGTTTAACAAACTAGAGAGGTTAGGCAAAGATATATTGTACAAATAGTCGGCGAAAGGGCTCGCAAGACCAGTAGATATGTTGTTGCATCCAACAGGGTCAAAGAACCGGACAGGGAGTAGCTAGAGTAGCTATGCATCTGTATATACATCATTGATAGGGTTTGTATCTCCCTAAGACGTGCGTGCGCGTGTGTCTGTGATTTATACAGTGTAGAATATACAAAATAAGTATATTGTACTACATTGATTCAGACACGCATATATTGTAGAGCCATGAGTACTAAAAGTAACGGACAAACCCATTCATTAAATAAAATGGTTAATAAGGAAATATATAAACCACTACTGTGTACACACACACACACACACACATATATTACCTTCAAATAAGAGAGTTTCACAGCCCCATAGACGATTCCCACGGAGAAAGCGGAGACTCGCATAACCTACGAAAAAAGAAAAGCTCAATCCCATAAAACCCCATAAGATCCTAGAGAAACCCTAACAATCCCACACAATGTGGATTGACGCTTACCATAGCCAGCGTGCTCGTTCCAGAATATGGACCTCCCGCCGGGCCTGCCATCGCCACGCCGCCGCAAACGCACAAAGGAAATAGAAAACCTAGCGCTCTCTATAACCCTAAAAGCACAATTTCACTGTTCGTACGGTCTCTGCTTTTGTACGGTCCTGTTCGTACTAAAACCCCTAATCTCTGTTGTGCATTCTAGGTTTAGCTATGGCGGGCAGCGACAAGGAAGACGATGCCGAGAAGCGCATTCAGAGGGCTATGGACAGGCTCTTCCAGGCTGCGAGGTATCGGGTTTTTCATAGTTTTATTGATTAAAATTTGATTTTTTTGAGAATCTTTAAGACATTTCGTTATTGTATCCTACATAGTACTTTTTATTCATTTATTTATTTATTTCCTTTTTAATGATCTTAATGCGGTAAAATATACGGTATTGAGGTATATGCAGTATACCTATATATCTGTTTCTAATGTAAATGATTTTGATATGACCCATATCTACGCGCGCACACACACACTTCCACGCACACGCAAACACATTTTATAACTTATTTATACTAAACTTTGCTCTCTCTGTCTCTCACACGCACGTATAATCTGTCGGTGTGTTTGTGTCTTCGTTAATGCAGCTCATCTTCTCCACCAAAAAGAGCTAGAGACGTGGGGACCGTAGAAAATCTGAGTCCGTTTGTATTGAGTGGTAGTCCCCCAGAAAAGAATGCAGCACTTACACCCTCAACTTCATCGGCACCTAGCTGTCGACCATGGGATCGTGATGACCTCTTCAGACGCTTGGCAACCTTCAAATCCATAAGCTGGTTCGGGAAGCCTTCTGTAAGTGTATGGGTGTATGTGCGTGCAATATATGTACACATTACTATGTGTTCGTGTTGGTAAATTACTTTTACATGGTTAGTATAGACAACTTCGGTTCTTTCCCAGGTTGCGACTCCCGTAGCTTGTGCACGACGTGGATGGGTGAATGTTGACCTTGACATGATTTCCTGCGAAGTCTGTGGTTCACGTCTCAGTTTCTCATTTCCAGATAACTGGACAAAACAACAAGGTTCCTATATTTATATTATCTATCCCGGGCTAGTCGTATCCACATATATAATCATATTTATAGTTTAGTAGCATCTAGATTCTAGAGGGACAAACATAAGAGCAACATCATTGTACAAACACGCACGCACGCACACACTCTTAGGTAGACTACATAATTCATAGCATTAATACTAGTTATGCAACAGTATAAGTAATTGAGCATCTTAGGAACAAATACGAAACTTATTTTATATTTTATATGACACATACACACTGTTTCTGTGCAGTAGAAAAAGCGGGATCGGCATTCTCGGCGAAGCTAGACAGCGCCCATAAACCACTGTGCCCATGGAAAGGAAACGCGTGTGCAGAAGAGCTCGCGGCATTTGCACCTACGCCTGCTCCTGACCTTATCCAAGGTTACGATGAGCGTCTACAGTCTCTTTCTACCCTTTCCGCCGTTCCCATCATTTCTTCTTCGACTATTGAGCACATGAAACTTACAAGAGGTTACAAGCTATTTAATTTCTATCATTTTGTATCTTACTATAAAATCGTCAGCAAGCATTAACGCTGTATGTACATACGTATATAAAGAAACGCACATAATACATAACTTGATAAGTTCATTTGGTTTGAAACATTCAGGGCCTCAGCTTAACTATCTGCTTTCTCCATCTTCGGAGAATCCACGTTTTGAGAACTTCGAAGCTGCAGAAGGGGAGGCTGTGCAAAAACTGCGCGAGAAATACGAGTTCTTTTTGTCAGGTACGTCTCTGATTTTGATATATGTATATGCATATTTTTATAGCATACAAGTACTGTGTGTGTGTTTTTTATAGCATACTATTACTGTGTATCTGTGCGTGTTTATATAATCATATACCTGTGTCTGTGCGTGTTTATATAATCATATACAGGCAGAGAAGCTGATAAGTCTATGCGGGTGGGAAGTACGACATCTTCCATACGCTGTAGACAACCACGAGGACGTACAGGAGAATGGGCCGAAGGTTTCACTAAACTTTAAAGGTTTAACAGTGCACGGTGATCCATCATCTGTTGTTTTAGAGTGTGGGTTGTGTAATGCAAGCGTTGGATTATGGAGATATCAAACGTGGAGCCGCTCTTCAATGTCTATCAGTGCAATTCTGGCCGCTATTCAAGCATCTGCTCCCAAGGTTGATGAAAACAAACCCGAAGGGAGCGAGAAAAACCCGTAAGCAATCAATTTCTTTTTAATGATAATATGCATTAGAAGAATGTGATGTGTCTACTTTCATATACGTATATATATTACAGTACTATGTTATAATAGGAACAGGTACTTCTGTACTATAGTGATTGAATAATAATTAATATACATTAAGTGTAACGATATAATAGCATATATGTATGTATGTAGTGTGTATGTATGTATGCATGTATACATATATAACATATGCTAATAGTCCATATGATGGTTACTACCAGAGTTCCGGACAATTGTACGAGCGGCAATGGAGATAATGGAGAAGAGGAAAATAATAGAAAGGAGGAAGAGCCGATTAAACCAGCTGGATTGGATCTAAACTTGACTGTAGCTGGAGGTCCACGCCCGACTCGTATTTCATATCCTCCTGGAATATTCCCAGCGTATATCCCAATTCCAGGACTGTTTAGTCAAAACGACTGTGAATCAAGGAAGATAACAACTGTCCAAGAATCAGGTAGGTGTTAGGATACACACACACACACACATGCATAGGTACATAATGTATGCATATATACGTTCACACGTACAGCAATGACACATACACACAGGCGAGCAAGTGAATTCCAACGTGGGAACGAGCAAGAGGAAACGAGACGGCGATCATGGACAGAGGAAGAAGTCCAAAGGGTTAGAGTGCAAATACAAGGCTGCTCTTCGGTGAATGCAGTGGAGACTTCTTACATGAACAAGCACGAGAACTCTGCAGAGAGTGTGGAGTGCTCTCCCCATGAAAGCGATGAACAGGGGACAGTACATAGCCGGGAGAGCAACGAGGATGGTCTAGTCACTCAGGAAAGTGTTGTGCATGCCGTCGTGGAGCCACAAGCGAAGGACCCCGTTCTATTCACAGGTCTCTCTGTCTCTTTCTCCCTCCCTCTCTCCCTCCCACCCTCTCTCTACACACACACACACACATATACGTGTGTATGTTGAGAGTTTTAAATAAATATATATATACAGATCCAAATAGCATGTTTTTCTGTTTACCTAGCGTAGATAGAGATACAACACACGCCCACACATGTGCTAAAAGAACAGATACCACATACATGCGAAAATATACGTGGCCTATATGCATCTCTTTGTTTTTGTAGTGTGTGCGCGTGCGTGTGTTTGTGTGTATGTGTGTGTGCATATATACGCACATACGTTCTTACACAATAGTATCTTTGTCTACGTGTGTGGTTGATTCACATGTACGAGTAAGAAACCAGATCATTGTGTATGTGTGTGCGGGCGTGCGCGCGCGTGCCTGTGTGTTCACACTACATTTGTGATGACAGGAAGTGCGACCGAATTTGATCCGGTGCATCAGCATCGGTACTTCTGTCCATGGATTACTTCGAACACGGGAGAGGCAGGATGGCAGATGACCGTCGATGCATTGTACGCGGCTCGTAACCAGACGCTTGGAACAAATGGTACTAACAATACAGAAACGACCAGTTTGACACGAAAGGTACGTGTGTGAACATGCACATAAACAGGTACGTGTGCGTGTTCGTGCGTATTTGTGTGGTGTTGTTATTCATATATTCTCATGTACGAGTGTGTACATGTGTGAAGGTTTTTTGTTCTTTTTGTGTGAGAGAGAGAGAGAGAGAGAGAGAGAGAGAGAGAGAGAGTGTGTGTGTGTGTGGTGTGTGTGTGTTAATTCTATTTTGTAATGCAGGCTGACCCGATTGCATCCGTGAGAAAAATGCTGGGAGGCAAAGGGAAGAGCGTTGCTTCTACTCCCGTTTCTACGCCCACTTGAAACACCGGGTTCGTGTTCTCTCCCCATTTTATAATTTTGGCGGTTTTGAACGAGTTTTTTTTAACTCTCTCTCTATATATATATATGTCCTTTTGGTAATTAAAAGCACCATTATATATAGTTTGTAATAATTTAATATTAATATTAGGCCCTTAGGTAATAACTAATATTTTTCTTTCCGTCCCAATTTTTTTTTCTTTGCAAAAGTACCTGTATAATTTGATAATGTTACATAATTAGCTTAATTAAATTTTAATTAACCCAATGACAAGGTATAGTAGTTTTATTATAAACACAAATGAGAACTAAAAGAGTTTGAAAATCAATCATTTGATTTTAGATAAAGAATATTTATATATTTAATATTTAATATAATTAGATAATAAAGAAGAAGAAAAGAAATATCTCTTTATTTATGTGTGTGTGTGTGTGTGTGTGTGGACATATATTATATGTATATAAAGTAGGCTGTATTTATGTATGTGTAGACATAGTTATAATGTATATAAACACGCACGCTAGCAGTCCAAAGTATATAATATATGTGAATATGATTTGTTTAACACCAACAATGTATAACCATAAATGAGTTAGTATATATTCCAATGTAATGTGTGTAAAATACAAACAATGTATATATTTTGTCTAGCCATGCATATATGTATATAAGGTGTGTAATACACACACGCACACACATACACACACGCCACCATAATGTGCACACACATATACATTAGATCTGTGTATCCCTCATTCAAAGTCATTAAGAACACTAAATTCATGAACTTATGTATGTGTGTGTGTGTGTGTAAGATTAATATAATCTTTTAAAAAAAATAAAAATAGTAATTAAAAGTTTTATAGGATTCTTATATACTGCCATTGATTTTGTTATATATTGATATATTTAATATAAGGAAACTAGATATATAATCTTTTTAATTTACATATATATGGTTATTATTATTTTACTCATTTGTGTAAATTTAATAATAATGTTAATAATTTAAATAATCTTTATAACATTTTTATAAATTAAATATATAATGGAATGATATAATATATTGAAATATTAATTTTATATAATTTTATTCGGTTAATATTTAATATATTCAATTTTATGAAGTTTAATATTTATTTAAATTTTATATAATCATTAAATAAACATTAATTAATTTTTTTCATTCTAATTTAACAAGCTTTTCTATAAAATTTCTATGTTGTTTTAGTTGATTATTTGTATTATGCTGGTTTTATTTAGATCAGATTATACATTCACACATGTAATTAATGGAAATTTAATTTATACCAATTTTAGTGAGTATATTATTTTCTTAAATAAAAGTTTTTAATTTAAAACAGTTTACTAATCTAACATTTTATTACATCTATTGTTACACACAAACAGTATATAGGAGAAATTATCTATTTTAGAACATAACAGTATACATATGATATTTATTAAAGACAATATATAAATGGTAATTAATTCAATTTAAATACAATCACTTAATATATATCTCACTATGCATGTATTAACACTTTAATATTAATGATAATTTACTAAATAAACTTTATTCTATTTCATTCCAAATTTGTTAAACTAATCAGTTATCATAATCTAGAAAATCAAAATATAATGAAGTTTAATTTGAAAGATATATATGTAAATTTAAAAGTTTAAAGGGAATATATATAATTTAAAAAATTTAAGGGTGTACATATGAAAACTTGTATATATTTTTATAACTAGAAAAGGGCTGTAGATAAGTGCATACAAGCTGTATAATTACTTGCATTAAAGTTTATATTAAATGCCAGGAGGCAAAGCCAGAATTTTATATTCAAAGTTGGGAATTTTAATAAAGAATATTTATGTTTTAAAAATTTAGAGAGAGGTAAAAACAACTCTCAAGGATGGTAAGAAAATCTAAATATTAGAATAAATATTTAATGCAATTCATTTGGAGAAGTAAGTTAATTAAAGTAGGTTATAAAGTGAGTGTGATTCATTTGGAGAAGTAAGTTAGTTATACCACTGTCAACTAGATGCCTGAACTTATATTGTTGGCATGTCCTCGGGCCATGTGCTCCCTTCACCTATGCTATGCCCAAGTGGTCGAGGTAGGTAGTGGCTTTGTTTTCCACTGCAGCTAACTTCTGCTTTAGGGCTACTATCGTTGCATTCTGTAGCTTGGTAGCCTTCTATAGCTCCCTCTGGAACCCTGCCTCCTGCTGTTCCTATGCATGTTTTACTTGAGCCTCCAGTTCCCGGACTCGCTTGCGCGAGTGCTATAACTGTTTTTCCCTTCCTGCAAGTAGTTGTGCTTGTTGTTGGGCATGCTCCACCAATCATGTGGCAATGATTCATGGTGGGTCCTATTTCCTAGGTGAGCCGTGCTCCTATCCTATACTTGGCGGTAATGCAATGCTCGCCTTTGGCCCTTCGAGTAGGGGTTCCTGCTAGCTGGCCATAGGTGTGGTACTAGCCCTTGTGAGTTGAGCCCTTTGGTGCAACTCCTCCCTGACCGCCGTTAGTTCTGCTTGGGCTTCTTCGAGCTCCCCACTCCTCGGCTCGATCTAAGTCTTGAGTTCGTGAATTTGCTGTTCTTTCTCTATTATGGCCTGGTTGTAGGTGTGTTGGTGGTCGTCCAATAGCCCTAGGAAGGTTTCACACTCACTGTATAACTTACGGAATTTCATTGCTCTCTTACTCCATAGTTCCCATGCGTCCTTCTTCCCTTTCAACACTATCCTACATAATCGGCTCCTGTCATAGTTTTACTATGACTCGACCCTTTACTTTGACGTTGACTGTTGTTACCTACTGTACTATGTTGATGGACCCTAGATGTAGTAGGAAACAGGCCCGCTTAGTGCACTTGGGTATTGGTGATGGTCCGGCCGGGTGTCATTAGGTATTTGCAGGAAACTCTAAGCGAAGCTAGAACTTACCTTCTAGAAACCCACCCCCAATTTTGACGTCCCGAATAGGCCGATTGGTCTTTGCAAATGAGTTGGGTGTTAAGTAGGGTTAGGAACACCCCTAGGGTTGACCTAACCCTAGGGTTGCCCTAACCCACGCCCTAAAACCCCCACCCCCTTGGGTAGGGTTTAGGGGTAGGAGTAAGGGTGAGTTATAGGCTCATATTGCTAATTTGTTCTAAGGGGCTAAAATTCAGTGCCAGCCCACTAACACATATAGGAAAAGGGGGGGGGGGGCTCCGTCACATAAATAAGGTAGAGTATATGTAGGAGAGCTCCTGGGTTCATGACTGAGTTCGTTGCTCTTCTGCCGGTGCAAGCTTCAGCTTGTGTCGTTAAGGTACAACCCTCTTTGCCGCCCTAACTTCCAGATGCCAGGGGTACGTCCCACCTTCGGGGTAGCTTACCCTTAACGTTGGCGAATCCATGCCTGGGAGGTCTTGTCGGAATGCACGTTCCAAGAGGCAGAGGTTGAGGCTTGTCTCCAGCCTCCTCCTCCACGTCAAGCTAGGAGCACACCACAGCAAAGGCACATCGTGTCCTTGTCCAACTGTGGGCGTGGGATCTTTGACAGGTTCCTTACCGGTTCCTGAGGGTTCATTAAGGGGTTTAGAGTTGGCATTTAGGAGCCACGTTTGTGGCACTTGGTGCAACTCTTGAATCTAAGGGCTATGGCATGATAGCCCACATCGGAAAGGCAGTGTCACATGGAGATGTGACACTGGGCTAAACGTCACATGGTACAATGCCCGAGGCACGCCCTTTGGGGTTATGTCATGGGCTTGTCGCCAAGGGGTTGGATACTTTAGCAAAGACATGCTTGTGCTTGCACTAGGGTGCTAAGCCTTGGGCATCCGCTCAAGGGAGGTTAGTCTCATAACTAGGTGTGCTTTGGCACACTTGGCTAGGGGAGTGTTCTCCTTGGAATTCAAGGGTTGAACAACCTAAACTGTTAGCAGGAGCCCTTTCGTGAGGCACTCGCAAGGTCATGTGCTTAGGGTTATCCCAAACCTAGCCTTAGGAGTTTGCTTAGCAGAACACTCGTGTCCGCCTACGGCGCACACTCGTGTCCTCACTAAGTACTACCCTAGGTCTAGGGTATAACTTGGCCACTCAAACCCTTAGGGGTTAGTCGTGGTTCAGGGTACCCCTTGTCGCCTAAAGGGGTTGTACTCCCGGATGAGGGTGATTCCTCAAGGGGTAAGTGACGATGCCTTAGCTCTGTCCAGGGGTATGTGTGGAACACACGTCTCCTTGATGGGGGTTAGGGCATGAGCCTGTCTAGGTCTTCTAGGGCAAGACCCTAAGTCAACTAGGGTTATCCCTCAAGGGTTCTGGGGGCAGACATTCTAGGGAGACTTAGGCTAAACCCTAAGTCTCCTGTCCACTTGGGCATTAGAGTCTAACCCTAGGGGTCGTTGGGGTTGTTCTGGGAAACTTAGCGTTGCTCACACAGGGTGATGACGCCGAATGGCCACCTGGGCCACGTGTTGCCACGTGTTGGCCCTTTGGGTTAAAACTCTGACAATTGGTATCGGAGCCTATTCTCTACGGTCAGTAGGACTACCTAAAGTGTAGTTATTTTAGGGTTTAGTTAGTTCTAAATTTTTGAAGTACTCTATCACTTTCGGCTAATGTCTGAATTCTGCGGAGAGTTGGTCCTGAGATCTATAACTCTTCAGAACACCTACTTCATAAGTGGGTGTGGGTTATGGACTTAGAAGGTAGCACTTGGAAGCAACTTCCAAGTTGCATGCCAGGTTACGTTAGGTTACTTACCTTAAGGTTGTCCAGGTTACTTTACCATATGTTTCCACAAGACTGGCGTGTTAGTTTGTTCTGGCTTACAAACTAAGTCTTGTGAAGTGGATCTTGTGATATGCTAAGCTTACCCATTATTGAAAATTTTTCTTTTTCTTTAAGGTGTTTGAATTTGGGATAACACATGATTTGGAAACAGATAGTGTCCTTTGAGTTTTGGCTTATGTCAAGATTCAATATGATCCAACTGTAGTGTTCAAACGGGGAAAGACTTATGTTCAGAAGTGCATCTTTGACTTCGGGAGAAGGGGCATATTCAAACATAAGATGAACACTACATTTTGACATAAAGTGTAAAATAAGCTCTTATTATAGTGCATGTTTCCGAGAGTGTAACTCTAGAAGCAGACTATGGTGATGAACTTATAATACAAGAATGTCAATATTAACATATGATGAATATGTTAAGCAGTTGGTTTGAAGATCCAATGTAATCAAAGTATTGTCCGATGTTCGCAATATTTTGATGACGCTAGCTGCAAGTAACATTAGGTGAATAGTTTACTAAGTTCAAGTCCTAATTTGAACAAAGTACAACTTGAAACCTTAGTTAGTTGTAAGCGCGCACTTGTATTCAAGTTAGCTAGCTCGACTAACTTGATTATGAAGTTATCTCATATGGGATCTTAAGAATGGATAGAATAATATATTTTGGCAGTAGACGGATTTAATGTTGCATCCCTATCAATGCAACTTTTGGGATAGATGGCATGATCTATCAGAAAGAGTAATGTTGGAAACATACGTTTACATTTTCAGTTTACTGAGTAATGAAGGACTTGCATAGTGAAGGCGTTCGGCGCACACTTGTGCATTTTCATTGTTAACTCTTTAATCTTGAAATTGTAACGTTGTTTGCAATGTGGGATAAGCTCTTGAACAAGGGTGATTCCTTGGTTAAGAAGAGCATGATTTGGGATTCTTCACTTTGTTTATCGACTAAGTAAGGAAACTTGCTAAGTTTGATAACTTATGTTGAGAATTACCAATGAGCTAGTAATAGTCGGATTTCCATTGGAGGTTTAAGTGCATGTACCTCCTCAGAGAGTCGGTGTTCGATGAGAATTGAAAGTTGATATTGATTTTCAATATCAATTTCATTTTAGAGTCGAATACGATTATTCAAAAGACGGTTTCTTGACTCTGCATCATGGTCGCAAATGTGGGCACTTAAAGAACAAATAAAGTATGTATCTTCAATCTTTGGAATATTGAAAAATAGAACTATTCTTGACTCAAGGTTTGATTGTATTCCTTGGGTTAGTTAGTTATTCTATCTCAAGGTTTGATGGTGTTCCTTGAGTTGGTTCAATATTCTTGTAAGTATGATATTGTGTAGCGGGATTAGCTCAAGAAGATGGTGTCCCTTCTTGATGATTGTAGTTCAAGGTTCGTCCAATATCCGGTTCGAAATATGAGGTTTCCTATCACCTCATCTTGAGATATTTATATTTAAACTTTGAAGAATTTGTGACAATCTTTTAAGATTGTTATAAATGACTTGTCAAAGTATAGTATGATATCTCTTCAATATTGAGTTTGGAGCGCTCAATATCAAACTTGGTTATGATCACATGAGGTGGCCGTAATCATATAATATAAAGACTCAAGTGGATTTGAGTCTGACACTTTGGTAAGGCACTACCTTAGTGTTATAACTTGAAACGTGTTTTCAAGTTAGTTGAGAAATGAGACATTTCTCAATACATTGCTTGAGGGGCAATGTGATACTTTCTGGATTGCTAGGTGTCTAGAGTGAATAATGTATCTTAGTTCAATGTACTGAACTAGATATTTTATTCATGTTTGGGGAGATCTTGAATTATAAGGTATAACTAAACATGAAGTTGATATAACACTTCAGTGTTATGATAACATTTATGTGGAATATCTTACTAAATCAATTAGATGAACCAGACACTAGTTCATGATTCCTCTTAGTCTCTGAACAAGTTCCTCGAATACTGTCATAACATTATATTCCATCTCAAAACTGAAGTTCGGTTCATGTAAACTAAGACCATATCTATATTATAGTTGTAGCATTTTGATAAATTGATATGATTGTAAGTTTATATCCGCTAGTATAACAACTAGTTGATAAGCTTAGGATTTGAACGTTAAAACGATCATTATCCATTCGAGAGTATCAATATCGAAATTACAACTATTTATGGAATAAGGATTAGTTTTAAAAAGATGTTTATCAAAACACTAATTGCTTGAATTAGTGAAAATGCTATACTTCGGTATAGTGTTGAGAAACATTTACATAATCAGTTGGAAAAAATATAATGTTATGGAGGCGTGCAGTATTACGAGTTCAGGGAGACTCTTATCGTGGAAACTAAGTTTTAAAATTCGTATTTTGAACTTAGTACGATAAGGAGTTAGGAATTATTGAATGGCATCTAGTATGTTGTGCTCTTTGGGAATGAGTACAATGAGTGACAATTAAGAGACGTGTTATCTAAAGGTTGTCGATTGAGGCACTAGAGATGGGTTGAATTTCCTGGTTTCCACATTGGTTTGTAAGAAAGGTATGTTAGCTTATCTGGTCCCTGAACTGGTCGGTGTTATGAAAGAGTACAAAGTTGGTTGTGAAAGACGAATGGAAGTGCTATCACACTTGGTGTGGATTTGACTGAATTTGATTCCTATCGGGAATAAATTTATGTTAATAACACACCAAGTGGATGGCAGTTGGCAAGACCTTGTTGTATACATGTGTACAGCCATGCGCCTCTGTGATCGCCTCTGGCCAGATTATGTTTACAAAGAACAGGGTTTTACGAATTGTACTCTTGTATCGGAAAAGAGCTTGATTCCGATAAAAGTCTCATACTTAGTCTGGCGTAACTATATACTAAGAGGATAGGTATAGTAGCAGACCCTTATGAAAAGGGGTAATGAGAAACACCGAGGGATGCAGAATGTAAGCTATAATATCGTAACATGTGGACCATTGGAAAATCAAAGAAATGCGAAGGTGTTTGGTCAAGCATTTGAGAAGTGCTTGTTGTGCGCTAGATGACAGAGGTCGTCAACAGCTTAATTATAAAGGAATAAAGCAAGTCTTTATTTCTTGTTAACCAAGGGGCCGGCAACAACACTAACTAGAGGCCTCCAATATAAATTCTAGTTAAGTAAAGAAATTAACCAGTGTTGTGTGCGTCGGGTGACAGACTTTGCAGACGTGCAAAAGGTCTCCAAGTGACTTCATGTCGCAGGTGGTGCCTCCGGCAGCTGGGTTTACGACTCAGTGAACGACGGTTCTGAAGTACTTCGCGTAATGCAAGGGGGGTAATAAAATTATGTGAACTTTTGGCTAACTCCGCATAGAGTGATATGTTAGTTTTGGTTAGTTTTTTCTAACATTATCTAGTCTTGGAGTTGGACGTCAACGAGGACGTTGACATTTTCAAAGGCGGGGAGTGTGTCATAGTTTTTACTATGACTCGACCCTTTACTTTGGACGTTGACTGTTGTTACCTACTGTACTATGTTGATGGACCCTAGATGTAGTAGAAACAGGCCCGCTTAGTGCACTTGGGTATCTGGTGATGGTCCGGCCGGGTGTCATTAGGTATTTGCAGAAACTCTAAGCGAAGCTAACTTACCTTCTAGAAACCCACCCCCAATTTTGACGTCCGAATAGGCTGATTGGTCTTTGCAATGAGTTGGCGTGTTAAGTAGGGTTAGGAACACCCCTAGGGTTGACCTAACCCTAGGGTTGCCCTAACCCACGCCCTAAAACCCCCACCCCCTTGGGTAGGGTTTAGGGGTAGGAGTAAGGGTGAGTTATAGGCTCATATTGCTAATTTATCTAAGGGCTAAATTCAGTGCCAGCCCACTAACACAATAGGAAAAGAGGGGGGGGGGGGCTCCGTCACATAAATAAGGTAGAGTATACGTAGGAGAGCTCCTGGGTTCATGATGAGTTCGTTGCTCTTCTGCCGGTGCAAGCTTCAGCTTGTGTCGTTAAGGTACAACCCTCTGTTGTGCCGCCCTAACTTCCAGATGCCAGGGGTACGTCCCACCTTCGGGGTAGCTTACCCTTAACGTTGGCGAATCCATGCCTGGGAGGTCTTGTCGGGATGCACGTTCCAAAGCAGAGAGGCTTGTCTCCAGCCTCCTCCTCCACGTCAAGCTAGGTGTAGCACACCACAGCAAAGGCACATCGTGTCCTTGTCCAACTGTGGGCGTGGGATCTTGTTTGACAGGTTCCTTACCGTTCCTGAGGGTTCATTGAGGGGTTCTAGAGTTGGCATTTAGGAGCCACGTTTGTGGCACTTGGTGCAACTCTTGAATCTAAGGGCTATGGCATGATAGCCCACA